>JADRCD010216676.1:0-18630 GCA_019843815.1 Montemys delectorum
AAAACAAAACCCAGTATTTTCTAAATTTTAAAGAATATGACAAAATAAAAAAGTGAAAGGTATTGCAGGTATTGAAAGGGGGGTCTCTGCGAGTAGTTGAGGTACAAAAGGGAAAGAAGAATGTGATGTAATTCTGTTTACTTAAAATATGTTTTTAAATGTTAACAAATTCAGATAAATTGAAATTATGTATCTTTTCTCATCATAATATAATAATATTTAAATAAATAAAAAGAAAATGTTATTATTTGATATATGGCAGTTATACATGTTGATGAGCTTCATAAATAATTTTATTCAGATATATTATGCCCTTTGAACTCACCCTTATACAGAACCTTTTAAAGCCAAGATATTTTTCTTTGAATTTCATAGTGAATTTAGGAGTTTTGTATTGAATAGAATTTGATAGATTTTATATTATTGATTATCTAGGAAAAGCCTTAAGAGCAAAATCATCTGCTAATCAGAGACATGGAGTTGATGAGTGCATACTTTGTCTCTACATTTGAAATAAACTATCCAGGTGTCAATTTTTTTAAAGAAATATATTGACAAGGACACTAGGACTTAAAAATATTTAAAGAACATACTTTTCATACTGCTCTTAATGAGATGCAGAGCCACAACGCAAGCCCACAGGCACTTCATATGCAGAGTCTTTCGCGTGTGTCTATAAATATTGGACTCATTCATTCTGCAAACACATACTGAGCATCTCCCTTGTGTATCTGTCTAAATCACAGTGCTCAGCCTTGGAAGCTGGTCAAAGCAATATCCGAATTTCTGGACTGAAGATGAGGGGAGGGAGCAATGCTGGTATAGCATCTGATTTAGCAGCATATATTAGGATGCAGTGTGGAGCAAAGAACTCAAAGAATCGTCCAGAATAGAAGCAAGAGACATGTATTTATAATAATATAATGTACAGTGCAATGCAAGTAAATACTTTATGTATTTGAATGGCTAAGAAAAGAAGGTGAAATCTTACACTAGTATTTTATGTTTTTAGAAGTGCCTGTAGTAGCATTAGAATCTATCATTTATTTCTTCTGCTTGGCATAGATCTAAATGTTTGGAGCAGAACTGAGGAGATGAGATTGCTTAGTGAATGCACTGCTTGGCACACAAACATGAGGACTAGAATTTAGAGCCCTAGCAGCAACTCTCAGTGCAATCCCAGCATCCTGGAGGTAGAGATATGAACACCTAGGAGGCACTGGCCAGGCAATCCAGTACTGCAGATACAGAGTGAGAAATCATGATTTTAAAAATGAGGTGAGGAAACGTTGCTGAAGATATCCAACACTGACCTCATGCATGCTCACATGCATGCTCTTGGCACACACAAGCAGATTATGTACACAGGCACCACATACACCATACAAAACCATGTATCTCCCCCACATACACACAAACATCCCACACACATCCAAACACACAGACACCATACACACACAACACACACATAACCTGATTTTATATATATAAAACACAGAGACCTCTCCCATACATATACACATGATACACACACATATATCATGCATGTACATACCTGACACACACATGGCACACATACTGACACAATTTTAGCTTATACATATTTTCAAATCATAATAACAAAAGTCAGTTAAAGCACTTGATACACACACACACAACACATACACACACACCTCATAGCACATACATACCACACACAACACATAACACACACATACATGCACATAACACATATAACACATACACTCAACACATACACACAGAACACATATAACACACTCACAACAAATATAACAAACACACAAACACACACACACAAATGTGCACATACACATGCACACACATACACGTACCCACAGACACATACACACATGTACACACACAACACATATAACATACATACACACACACCCCACACATGCATGCAAATACACACACACCCATGCCCCCACACACACATGCCCCCCCACACTCACACACACACAACAAATATAACGCACACATGCACACACACACACACACACCCATGCATGCACACATACACACACGTACACACACACAATACATATAACACACACATACACACATGCACACATACACACACCCACACATACAACACATATAACACACATAACACATATAACACACACAGACATGGACACAAGCATACACACACTTGCGCACACACACACACACGCACATATGCGCACACATGTACACACACACATGCACACACACATGTACACACACATCCGCACATGCACGCACACACACACACACACACATACACACATACACAATTCAAGATTGACTTCTGCTGTCCCAGAAGCTCCTTTAGAACACTAAGTCATTTTGTTGTCTCTTTAGGAGAAATGAGGTACAAATGATCAGTCACCTCTAATGGGAGGGACTTTGTAAAATCCCCAAAGGGTAGTGGCCAGACCTGCCACTGGTATTGGTCAATCTCAGCCTCACCCTTGTTAACCTAGCCTTTCAGTGCTGAGCTAACACCTCAGCACTCTTCTTATTGTGTATTGGAAGCATAGTCCTGCTGAGATGTCCTAGATGGCTCTGCACCCCCACTCCCTGTAGCTCAAGCAGGCCTTGAACTGGCCTTGTTCTTGCCTCTTGGTATTCCAATTGCTGGTATCAAAAGCCCACACAGCAAGGCTCAAGTTTGAGGCCCGTGGTGAATCACTGCCTTAGGCTTTGACAGATGCAAACAGAATAAAATACAGTACTAGCAATACAATCTTTCTATGTTGACTAATCCTAAGGTAAGATTTTTTAAGCTGAATAAAATGAAAGTGTTTGACTAAGTAAGATATGCATAGAAAAGGGAAGACAAGTGATACCAGTGCCTCATTTCGTTTTGGTAGTTTTAGTTTTACCATGACTTAGTCAACTTTGTTGAGAACTTTAGACAAACAGAAATTTATTAACAGGACAATGTCTGAGGCGACTATGTATTTTCCATAGTAACTTGTAGTCATGTCTTCGGTCTCCGTCCATCATCTTATCTGTATTTTCAAGTCGTCACAAGGAGAATCAGTTCAGGCACTTGACTTCTTTGACAACACTTGAGAGTTCACACATTTCCAATGTTCAGTACTTTATTGCTGCCAACACTCTGTGTTTAAATGAATGCAGCCTCGTATCAAGAAAAGCAAATGACCATATTGACGGGGGAAGAACTAAACCGCAGCCTTCTTTCTGGGTAACACTTAAAACTGCTAAACGCATTAAAATCCCATTTAACAAACAGCAGAACTTAATGAACATTGGGATTGCTCAGTGAATGCTAATGTGGAATATTACAAGGAAAGATGGTTTAGTGTTGAAATTTCTCACAGCTCAAAATCGTTACACACATTAAGGAGATGAGCATCTGCCGTTCAAAAGACAAAGCACATTGGCAGTTCGCCGAACATATTTTTTGTTTTGTATCTTCATTTTTAAATTGTTCCTTAAAGAACTCAAATGATCATTCTTCTACAGGTCTCTTCTTTTGGTTTTTCCATGTCAATTTTATAAAGAAAGTCCTGAAACATATCTGCCTTTATAAATCAAACTGCTAGTTATTAAGCTATATCTCTTTTATATGGTAATCAACTAATTTTTCAACAGTGAAATCATTTGATTCTTAATGATACAAATTATAGGCTTATTATTTGATAGTTCATTAATTCTAGGCAGCTATACACCATGATAAATTAAGGACATTTATGGCCTCTGGTTGTAAGCCCAAACTAACTTTTTCCCATTTTTTTTCTGTATCAGATCAAATATATAATTTAACTTTTACCTACTGCTTTTTATTATTTTTTTGAAACATGGATAGACCTGCTGTCATTGGCTATTTTAGACATCACATATAACGTAACTGTATTCCACCTATTAACTTATGTGTATTTTAATTAATACTCAATATGTCTTCCATTTATCCAACCATTTCTTAATACATTCAACTATCCATCCATGTATTTATTGAAAATTCATAAGGTTCACCTAAGAACATCTACATATCAGATATTTACATTACTACTCATAAAAGTAGCAAAATTATATTTATGATGTAGCAACTAAAATTGTTTTATGGTGGAGGTCACCAGAATATAAAGAACTAACAGTATTAAGGGGCCAGAGAATTAGAAAGGTTGAAAAAACACATATCTAGGTAGAGGTGGCTGCTGTATGATATTTTGAATATCCTAAATGACGTAATTGTACCCTTTAAAATGAGAGATGAGCTTGTGAAGTTCTATCCTCAACTGTGAAATTCTTGACAATCATAGAGGAATGAAAGGAAGAAGGAAAGGATGGAGAGATGGAAAGAGACAGACAGATGTTCTTCAGGAATAGAGCTCTATAGAAATTACACGTGCATTGGTGGATGCCCCTGCACTTGAGCATGTATAGGCAGCACTAAGAGAACTGAGGATTATTTTGTTTTCTGTTTTTGTTTTACAGAAAGGAGAAGGGATTGGGGAAATAGAGGAGGATCTGAAGAGGAGGGAATGGGGAATGTATTTGAACAAAATACATTATATGTGTGTATGGAATTCTCAACTAATAAAAAGCATACTAATTTAATTTTGTGGATATAATTTTTTATTTAAGTATTTATTTACTTAAGTATTTGTTTATTTATTTATTTTTATACTGTAGACTCCACTCCACTCCCAGTGCACACCTCCCCTGCTTCCTGTCTCCACAAGGATGTCCCTACTCTCCCACCCCCCACCCCACCAGTACTCCAAACTCCCCAGGGCCTCCAATCTTCTGAGGGCCAGGTGCCTCCTCTCTGACAGAACACAGACGTAAACAGTAAGAGATAAATAAGGAAGTGTCTGTGAAAGTATATCTTTCATGTATAGGATTATCTTGTGAACAAAAACTCCACTTTGTGATTCTTTTAAGTAAACCTTGTATAGAAACACCATACGGACTGCCTGTCAATCTAAGACCTTTCACCAAGATGTTCAAAAATAGTGCTGACTGTGTAGATATGCACTTAAAGATTCCAGATGTCACCAAGTGCCCAGAAAGATTCCATCTACCTGTTTAAAAGACTCAATTAAGTTTCCTTTTCTTCTTCAAGGATTATATAGACATTAATATGTATTCCAATGGTCTATCCAAATATCAGGAAGGAAAAAAACTGAACAGAAACAAAAGAAAAGTAATGAAAGAATGTAACTTTCAGCCAATAAACACACCAATGAGCTAAACAGTTAGTTCTCAAAAGAAGAAATACAAATAGCCAAGAGACAGTTTAAAATGAATTCAGAAAAAAAAAAATACAAAAAATAAATAAATAAATAAACAAAATGTATTCAGTATCCATAACCAGCAGGAAAACAGACGTTAAAACTGCTTTAGATTCCAACTCATTTCACTATGATGAGTACTATCAAGAAAACAAATGACAGCAAATACGAGTGAGGAATTGGGAATGAGGAGTCTTCATAGTTAGTGGGAGGGTAAGATGGTACAGCCACAGTGGAAATCAGTTTGGGGCTTTTAAAAATACTAGAAACACCATGACCTTATGATCCAGCTATGCTCCTTCTCAACTGCCACACAACTAAAGTACCCTTCATCCTGTCCCAGAGATACTTGCATATTGATGTTTATAGTTGCTCTATTTATAACAGCAAGTAAAGGACTCACAGCATACCTCTTCATCCTTTGGCTTGTCCCTTCCTTCTGTCCTCTCCTTCACAATGTTCCCAAACCTGGAAGAGAGTGGTGCCCTATATAGGCAGACTCCACTGCTGCCAAGTCTCGTCAGTTTTAGTGGTTTTGAGTCTCTGTATTGACCAATGTCCAATGCAAAAAGAAATGTCTTTGATGAAAGTTGAAAGACCAATCTGTGAGTATAAACATCAATACTTAGAAGGCAAATTGACACCATTAACATTTAGCAAGACAGTAGTAATAAGCTCAGTCCTAGGGTGTACCATCTCCCAGTCATGATATTTTGGACATAATCCAATCAGAATGAGTTTAATTACTGGTTATTCCCATAACAACATGTCACTATTTTCTCCAGCTAGGTCATTACTGTACCTCAGGGGGTCCACAGCTTAGTAGGACTGTTGATGGCTTTTTCTTTCAAACAACTTGAATAGCAGTGTTCAATGCTGTGAAAGCTAGTCAGAAGGGAAATTTCAGCTCAGATACAATCTGATTCCTCAGTATCCCACAGCCCAAGTGCTTGGTGTCTTAAGCAATATGATTTTATGTTCTAATTCTGTTGAGCAATCAATGACATTAGCAATAGGCTATATTGTTTGGCACCCTTTGAGTCTCTATGAACAGAGAGCTTATGGAGAGCTATTCCACATGTGATACTAGGATGATTATTTGATGATCTTATCATTTGCCAATGTTTTATTTCAATGGAATAATCTCTATCTCTTTTTTTGAGACAGGATTTTTCTGTGTAACTCATACCAACCTGTAGTTTTTTCCACTAGTTTCATAATTTCTTACATTTAGAACTTTGATCTGTTTTGCCGTTTTTTGTCATTGTTAATTTTGTTTCTTGCTGTTTGTTTTTTGTTTAGTTTTGTGTAGAGAGGGAGGTAGAATTCAGGTTTGATCATCATCTACATACAGATTTCTCTGCCCTGCACTGTTGAAGGTGTTGTCACTTTTATGTATTTAGCTTTTTTTTTTAATTCTTTGTGAGTTTTACATCATGCACCCCAATCCCACTCCACCTCTTCAAATCTGCCTTGTGTCCTTGCAACCTCCCCCAACAAAAATCAAAAACAAAAATTAAAAAAAATAGCAAAGCATCAAAAAATATCTCATCTTGGAAGCTGTAGTGTGCCACAGTATGTGCCATAGCATACCCTTTTGTCCACACATCTTTGTTTGCAAATGTTCATTGCAATGAGTCATTGGTCTGGTTCAAGGCCTTGTGGCTTCTGTTACACCATCAGTACTGGATCTTCACCAAGACTCCTCTCAGTTATCCTGATGTTGCCTCCTGTTTTGGAGATCCTGAAGATTTGGATCTATAAGACAGGCCCTTTCACACGCTCTAGCAGTTCATAGATGGAGTAGATGTTGGCGTGGGCCATCTCAGATCTGGGCCTGTGTGGAAGCTGAGTTGGTTAGCCTGCCAACTCTCCCATACTGTACCTCCATGGCCAGCTCTCCAGCACTGTGCCTGTTAGCTTACCCAGTGCTCCAACCAGCAAGGGGAAGGGCCAGATCTCCTACTCTAATATACTTTGGGGGGGGGTACCTTTTAAAAAGATGCATTGTGTATGTATTTTCGTACTCTCTTTTTCTTATTCCACTGGCAGTACAGTTCTTTTTTGTCAGTGTTCTGACATCAGTTAACTATGGGTGCACAGAATACTTTGAAATCTGTTACTGTGGTGCATCCAGGGTTGCTGAAGTTTTCTCTCTACAGGACTCTAGTATTTCCTTTTGAACTATAAAATTATTAAATCTCTTTTGGTTTTAGCTCCATAAAAAATGCCATTAATATTTTAATAAAGTTGTATTGAATATGTATGTAGTAGGCTTTGCATGTTATGAGCATTTCAGTAATACTGGATGTTACAATTGATGAACTCTAGATATCATCATTGTTTCCTCTTCAATTTCTGTCACTGTTGTTCTAATTTTCATTCTAGAAGAACTTATTTCCTGGGTTAATTTATTACAGAATTAAATTGATTTTTCTAATTTCTTTCTCAGCAATGTTGTTGGTAGTGTACAAAAATACTCCTAAATTTTGAATGCTCATTTTTATATCACACTAGCCATTAAATTTTTCTTGATAAATAACCATATAGTTCTACATATACATGGTACATATAGCAAGTGCCATGTAGTCTTCAAGTAGAGTAATTTGACTTTTTTATTTACTATTTGAATAATTTCTGTTTCTTTGCCTTGGAAAATTTTTCTAAATTCATATTCAATTATACTGTGACAAGCTAAAATGAAATAAAAAGCTTCCTGTCACTGTGATGGGATTCCTAACTCTAACAACTGAAAAGAGGAGAAACATATTTTGGCTCTTAGTTGAGACTGATGGAAACAACAACTTAAGAACCGATATATTGTATCTCCATAGACTGAGAAGCATAAAAAGTTTGACTAGAAGCACAGATGAGCTATAATCCTCAAAACATACCTATATAGTTCTCTGCCAGTTACCCAGTATCCAAAGGTTTCATAGCCTTTAAAAACAGCGCCGTCATCTAAAGGTGTGCTCGGACACATCAAAGTTTTGAAGGCATTTTCGTATAGTATATTTTGTTGCATCTCACTGGGTTGGGAAGCAGAAATATGAGGCAGAGATAAGGTTGAACTATAATGTTTAAGAACAAAATCTCTGGTTCCACCTCTATTATTTCCTGCTATGTCAGAAGACTCTACAGTCATCACCACTGGTGGGTGATCAAGTGTTCAAGACTCCATGTGAAGCTATATAGGGTACTTTAAATTTAAATCATAGCCATCAATTATTGCTACATTATATATAATATCTAATATAAGAGTAGTGCTGTATAAATAGATATTAATGTATTATCTATAAAATAATGACAAAAAATATTTTAAAAGATTAAAGATAATTTAAAAAGAAACTAATACTTGTATAATTTGATTAAAAAAAAGAAAAGGTCTGTAGAGACTCAGTACAAGTGTTCTTTTCCAAATATTTTCAGTCCACATTGGTTGAGTCCATAGATGCAGAGTCCATTGGTAGTTAATATTGATTCCATAATGAAAGCTGGAAGCTTCAACATAGAAGTATTTTTTCAACATAGATAACCCCTTTATATTTGCATTGTTGTGGATATTTACATATCACCATCCATCTGGCTTCAAAATACTGCGTAGTTACTATGTCCTTGCTTTCTTCCCAGGCTGAGCTCTGTCAATCTTGAATCTGCCGTCCCCTATCCTACTGATGGAAGTATCGCAACTGCTGTGGAAGTTTGCCAGTGTCCACCTGGGTACAGTGGCAGCTCTTGTGAAGTGAGTTTGTAAAAAAAAAACAATCCCTCAGACAGTATGGCCAATGATCTGCTCTAAAACTGATGCTTTGACAATTTCAGCCTGTAACTGCCTAGACAAGTGACAGCATATACGTAAATAAAATTGGCTTTTTTTAATCCTTTGATAATTTCATAGATGAATTTGATGGAATATGATGATATCTAGCCTTGCTTCTCGCCACCAGGTCACTGGGCCCTCCAATGAGTTCTTTTTCCTAATTTGTGTCTACTTTCTAATTGCTGATAGTAATTTACTAAATCCAATGAGTGTCACCCATATGTATGTGGATGTGGGCCATCTTATACAGCCTACCCCAGAGTGGCCATAACCCCAGAGAACAATAATTCTCCCTCTCTTAGCAGCTATCAACTACCAATAGCTCCTTGGTTAGGTGTAGGGCTTTGGAAACCCCTCCTTCATCCATGCTAGATAAATGGACTAATTAGGATATCTGCCTAGAGTTCATGGTATTTAACTACAGTGGAACCACGTATTTTCAAAGCTATAGTGCCCTTTAAAGTATTTTGCCCTACTACAACTTTGATTTCTGTGTTTCTTCCCTTTTTAGCCAGCAAGGTATTAATGGTAGCAAAATAATATTCCAAAATATTTTTCATTTATTTCTACTAAGAGATGGACATATGTTTATTTCTCCTTCGTCTCCTCCTGTTACCCTTCCTTTCTTTTTCTTTCTGAAGAAAGTACTCAAGGCCCAGTTTTCTAAAGCATTCAATCCTTAAAGCTTCAAAAGTAGACAGTGTGGGAGACTGCTCCTGAAAACTTTTTTCAACTCCTGGGGACCTGAAGCTTGACATTTTTTATAGTACGAAATAGAGTTTATTTAGGGCATGGGGAGGGGGCTGAGGAGGTAGTAGAGACAGAGAAAGGGAAAGAGAGAGACAGAGACAGAGACAGAGACAGAGACAGAGACAGAGAGAGTAGAGGAGTAGAGGGTAGAGGAATAGAAGCTGACCAGAAGCATGTGTGGAGAGGGGGGTAGAGGAATGGGGAGAGAAGTGACAGAGGGGGAAGAGAGTAAGAAAGTAAGAGAGCAAGAGAAAAAGAGAGAGGCTTGACATCTTGTCTTATTGTTCTAGATTTGTAATTTTTTTAAAAAAATCAATGTTTATTAATAACTTGGTATATTATTTTAGAGTAATTTTTAACCAATTAATTCTACATGTTTTCTTTTAGGTAGTTTGAAACTTGATTTACTTGAAATCTCTCTGTATGTATATGTGTTCGTGTGTGTGTGTGTGTGTGTGTGTGTGTCTATGTGTGTGTGTGTGTGATTTTTCTAGGTTGAAGGAATGGTTTGTAGGTAAATAATCATTTAAGTTTCATTAACATGGTATCCTGAAGGAATCATTTGAGTGCTCGGAGATGTTCCACTCTACAGCACTACTTATGCCATTTATAGAAACACTCCAGGCATAACTTTGGTATTTCTCATGTGCTTTAAAGTAATACATGCTTCCAGAGGCTACACAGAGCTTAAAGTCATGTTCGTGACTAATGTGTTTTCTTTTAACCTGGGTACAGATTTGCCCAGCTAGAAATGAAACTAAATGGAATTCATTGAAGTACTCACTTTTCCAAAATTTATAGAGATAAGAGAAAAATTATCATGGATATGAATTAGTTATGTCAACTCAAATTTGATTTTACATATAAAACACATGCTGTACTTGATAAGATATTCCTTTATTACAAGCCTTCCAGTTTTGATTTCAAACCAGGCAGCTAGCTCCTTTTGAAGCTTTAAACTCCTATTTCAGTTGGAATAATAAATGCCCTCCTTCTATTCCTGCTTTTAATATAGTCCCACTTTATTCTCAGCTCTCTCTATCAATTTTTATGCTAAATGCCCATTGAATATAAAATCATCTGAATATTTTGGACTCGTTCAATTATAAACTTTCTTTCCCTTTCCTTCAAAAATACTTGTGGTAGAAACTCAAGAAGAAGGAAGACCAAAAGGTGGACATTTCATTCCTTCTCAAAAGGGGGAACCAAATACCCATGGAGAAGGAGTTGCAGAGATTAACTATGGAGCAGAGACTGAAGGAAGGACAAGCATATAGCTATCTCCTGAAAGGCTCTGACAGTACCTGACTAATACAGATGTAGAGGCTCATAGCCATCCATTGAACTGAGTCCCCAATGAAGGAGTTATAGAAAGGATCTATGGAGCTGAAGGGTTTGCAGCCCCTTAGGACGAACAACAATTTGAACTAACTAGTACCCTCAGAGCTCCCAGGGACCCAACCACCAACCAAAGACTATACATGGTCGGACTGATTGTTCTGGCAACATGTGTATAGTAGAAGATTGCAAATTCGATCATCAGTGGGAGGAGAGGCCCTCGGCCCTATGAAGGTTCTGTGCCCCAGTGTAGGGGAATGCCAGGGCCAATAAATGGGAGAGGATGGGGTGGCAGGCATGAGGAGGGGGGAGGCAACAGGGGTTTGTTCTTATTGTTTTTTGTTTGTTTGTTTGTTTATTTTTTGGAGGGGAAACTGGGAAAGGAGAAATTTACATGTAAATAAAGAAAATATCTAATAAAAAATAAAATAAAAATACTTGTGGTAAGTTATATATTTACTGCATTTTATGAATTCATATATATATATATATATATAAACAATAAGTATACAGCACAATCTCTGTCCTTAAAGATCTAGTAATCTGCTTATATAGACAGAACAACTACCACTGGGAAATAGAAGCACAGCACTCCTGTAATTAAAGGAGGAGTTAGAGGTGCAGATCGCATTGGTGATTGTTATTCAAAGCCTGAGCTGTTCAGTGTGCAGAGACGTCCGAGAAAGCGTCACGGAAAACTTAAGATGCGATAGGAAGGAGGGAAGAAGCATGCTAGCATGAGAAGGACAAAAAAGTGGAGAAGGGAACAGGAGATCTTCAGCGTCTCCTAGTATAATAATTGGTACTTATCTGAAACGGCTAAAAGCACTCATTTGGGTTGGGGCCGTGAATTTTTAAACTCTGGACTTCCTTTTCTTTATTGAACCTCTGTTAACCCCTCAAGTTTTTATCAATTTTTCCTTCCCCCCAGAGGAAATATTCTCCGTCGCGGACCTTGACTGGTTTTGTTTGCCTTGATCATTGAGCTTAGTTCTGAGGGCCGGTCACTCTCACTTTGTTATCACTAATATCCTGGGATGTGGCTGAGCAAACTACAGCGACCATTGTGCATTAGTTCTAGTTTGATAAGTCAGCAGTTTATACAGCCCGCAGCCCACCAGATGACCCTGTTACTAGGTCAGTCTCTTTTATTCAAGGTGGAGGTCATAATGCTGATTCAGAATGATGGTGATTAGTTATCTTTTATTATCAAATTTTACTTCAAATTGCTATAGTAACAAAATGTCAGTGGCGATTCTTCATGAAGAGTAACCACCTTTTAAATAAACAAGATCATAAGTTAGTGTTCCAACAGTACTTTGGGCTATAGGGGTTTATAGGTTATTTCAATAAGTCATAGTAATATAGGTTGTATGCCCTCTGTATCTAATAACAAAAATTTCCTCTTGCCAAAATGACTTCCCACAGATACATTTCTACTCTATCTTGAACACTGACTTCTGAAAGTTTTTCTATTATTTTTGCCTCTCCTTGTGTTTTACATCGTATGAATTTCTGTGGCTAGTGTCTAACATTTTTGTACCTAATATTTTATAATTTGCTTTTCTGACAGATGAAGAAGTGAAAATGAAGTGGGTTAATAATAAAAGCTTTAGGCTGAATGCTTTTCTATAAAATTGAATTAATATTAACTACTTTCCAGATGTATTGATATTTTAATTTAGCTGACAGTGTTTGATGAGCATATATAATTGAGACAATTAAAGCCTTAGACACAAATACTTTAAGTATTACAGATGTTGAATATAAAAACACCACTGACGCTGAGAAGACAGATCTGCAGTTAAGAGTACTGGCTTCTGTTCCAGATGGTGCTGGTTCTGCTGGTTCTGTTCTCAGCTCCCATACAGTGGCTCATAAACATCTGTAACTTAAGTCCCAGGGAACACAATGCCCTCTCCTAGCTTGCTGAGGCACCAGACACACACATGATGAACAAATATACAAGCAGAGTATAAAATAAGTAAATACAATTTTAAGTAGCTGAAATAAAGGTGATGTGTGTGCATATAAAAAAAAAAACTGGAGGAGCGAGTTAAAAAATGTCAGAATAGGCTTTCTGTGGTGATGTTAAACTGAACATTGAAGAACCGAAGCACAGCTGTTATAAAAAGAGATGGTGAGGTGCTGATATTAAGCTAGGAGTGGGCAAGTATAGCCATAGCTTAATAAGCTGGGGAAAGAGCAACCTATGGTGTGATTGGAGGAGCCTAGGCTTGCCTAGTAAGAATTTGAGATTTTATTTAAATGTCATGGAAAATAATGAGAGGCTGTGATTTGACAAATGACAAAATGTGGTGCCATCAGTAGAACTGGAGGAGATTTGGAAAGGGATATTTTGATGCGTGGAAAGAGAAAAATTAAGAGTCAGTTTGAAAAATAAGGCTGTCTTTGAGATCCATGTCAGTGTCTAATTAGAATGAAGGACTTGAATGAGCACATCTCTATGGTTTCCTGACTTTTGGGAATCAAATCACCAAATAAATTATTCAAGAAAGAGTGTGGGGATTGTGATAAAGAGTAACGTGCAGAGGCCTTATGATAACCATCCATTGAACCCAGGTAGGAAGAATGACAAAGAGAAAAGAAAGAACTTTTTGAAAGTGTGAAGGCTTAGAGTTGGAAAAAGAAGCAATTGGGGGAGAGAGGACTCACCTGGTCAGGTGACAACAATGATGGGTGAAATAGAATGGGGTTGGAGGATTTCATTTGGCTACCTTTAACTTTTGGGCAAGAGCAAAATCAATTTTGCTTGAGTAGACGTAAGATGAAGTAAAGTGTGCAAGATCACTGAGGAGGAAGGGTATTCAGTTTTACTAGAACCAAGTCAGTTGCACATTATAAGGGTGATTTTACTATTTTTGTCTTGTATGATGATTTTACCTGGAGACAATAGACCATATTTTCACAAGAATAGTAATTATTCAATTTAAAAAGCTTGAGAGAAAGGATGTTGTAAAAACATAAATGGGTTCTAGAATCTGAGAGAAATAATATTCCTTTTTGAATACTCTACTCTCCCCATTCCTACTATTTCAGAGGGGGAATGTGTAGAGATGTGTGGATATATATTTTGGTGCTAGTTGGCTTAGGAGTGGAAAGATGAGTATAATGGCTTTAATTTTTCTGTGAGTATTAATATAAATTCTATGTCTAAGGAAAGGGTACATCAGTTCCTTTTCTTATTGCTGTGAAAAGATACAGAAGAAAGCATTGTGCTAACAGCTTCAGAGGTTTATAGGCTATGATGGAAAAGCAAATTTAGGTTGGTAGGAACATCTAATTTGCAAGCAGGAAACAGAAGGCATGCTGTGAATGAAGCCTAGTCTTGTGAAATGCCCAAAGCCCATTCTCCCCAATAATTTACCTCTTCAAGGAAAGCCACACCTCCTAATCCTTCCTAAATAGGTCCACAAAGCAGAGACAGCATACTCAAGTATATGAGCATGTAGAAATTATATTCATTCAAACCACTGGAAAGTATAAGTAACTGGAATGCTTTTAGAAAGAGGAATGATTCAAGTACATTTCAAAAATATTGTTTTATAAATCACGTGTTAAAGAACAGTATCCTGAGGATCTGATTTGACAAAAATGAATCAATTCTGTTTGTCTTGTCAACATCTTTACATTTTACCTACATCTCAATAGTATAGGTTTATAGGTTTTGAAAAATATATGTTAGAGAAAGAATCATTTGTATTGAAACAGAGAAAATGTACTGAAAAAAGAAATTAGAACTAGTGTGTCTGTATTGCTCAAATTAAGATGAAAATGGACTTATTTTCTTCTCAGATAAGAAATATCAGTATATCTTTTTCATGTTTGTTATTGTTCTTCAAATAGAAAAAGATTTCTCATATCCCAAGGTAAATGGGTCATTTCCAACATGATACAGCATAGTTCTATGTAGTTTATTACTTTAGTGGTTTTCTCTAGTTTCCATCTCCTTCTAACAAAGGGACCTGTTTTGACATATGATGGTATATTCAACTATCCAGAAACCTAGTAAATAACTCACAAGGTGCACTTGTAACCTGAGGGCATCATAAGTTTTCAGAGTGCAGCAATATTTGCACAGTTTTTTATATCTTCTCTCATCATTGGGAGTCCACACGCTAAGGCAATATAATGAACAAGGAGAGAAAATATGGGGTGCTTACCTGCCATGCAAATATCTCACTGTAATTGGTTTTCTGTTTCCAAATAATTTTGCTTCAAATCTAAAAAATGTCAGTGGTGAATATAAGCACCCTTACAGTCAAATAACATAAATGAAGTAGCAAGGTAGTGTATGCTGAGTAAGTCGTAGTCTACTTATACAAATTTGAGAGAGCATAAAGGACAGGGGAAATGGAAGATGGAATATAGGAATTCTGAACATGTACCAGTCACTGGGTTTGTTTTCAAGTAAAAAGAAGGGAGACAAGTATGTCTTCCAAGTGATTCTAAAGATTTTAAGTAAGTGTCATCATTAGAGGCAGTCAGTATGTGGGGAAAGGTAGTCTGTGCCAAGAACCAGCCCGTGATGACATTGTGTACTCTGTTGGCCTCAGATTCCCTATGGCTCCTTTCACACTGGCTGCTTTTCTCTGGACCCTTCCTTCTATTTTCTTGCTTGTGCTTTTTTTCTTTGAGACTGTCACATTTCAATTCTTTATATCTGTGCTTTATTTTACCATTTCAGAAGAGACACCAAGCTAGTGCTTCCTCTAATCTCATACCTGCCAATAACAGTAAGGTCAGTACAAAGCCCTGGTGTCAGGGGTAATAGTACGGTAGTAACGTTTCAATAATGGATCCACTTTGACAAGTACATTTGCGGAGTTCGCTACCTGGGTTATTTTCTATTATCATGAAAAAGGGAACTACTTTTCTTTATTTTTAATACTGAAAGGTGACTGAAGCCTTATCTTTCCTTTAGACATGTTGGCCTCGGCACCGCAGAGTTAATGGCACTATTTTTGGTGGCATCTGCGAGCCTTGTCAGTGTTTTGCTCATGCAGAAGCCTGCGATGACATCACTGGAGAGTGTCTGGTAAGTGTTTCTCTGTTTAAGATACTGACGGACCAGGCTGAAATTCACTCGGCAACCCTGCAATTTGATTGCTACCTTTGCAACCTTGAACATGTGGGTCAAGAAGTAATGTGTCAAACATCTTTATCCAGAAGTGAGGTCAAAGCTAAGAATGCTATTTTGTATGTGATCTCCCTAGCAACTATGAAAAACTGATTTTTTCATATTGTCTAACAACTGAAGAAGGATCAAATATATCATTATAAAATGTAACTAATGACTCAAATACGCATCTACTCTTATATATGCTTTCTCTCTCTTCTATAAATCTACCCAAAGTGGACTGTTCTAAAACATAAAATGATTTATATCCGTATAACATTAAAAACATAAAATGCAACCATTAAAATAAAACAATTCACATTTTTATACATTAGAGGTTTCTTTCACTTTGGAAATTGGGGCATATTGAATTTGTTTATTTGAACTCTTGAGCACTGAGATCAGTTAAAATGCTGTACATAGATTTTAAAATGTTAAACATATGTAATGCATCTTCAGCAGACTGTTCCTTCTTGTACAATTAGCTCTGTATTGTTAACCAGACAATAGACTGTTCAAAGTGGTGAGCTCTGTCCACGCTACTAAGTAGCTCAAGGCCTGGACTCTTTCTCAGAACAGACATCCAAGGTAACTCCAGGACACGTTAGCTTACTATTGTCTGACAAGGCAGGAAGCTCAAAACTATGCCTCTCATGGTATTAGTCTCACAGAAGCACAGTTTGAAACGATGCCAGTTTGGGAGGGTATCATATTCTCCTCTCTGCGGAATCTAAAGCAGATTCTGTTGTCTATAATTCTTATGTGGTATTCCTCTTGCCCATTTCTCGGCTGTCTCCTGTACTTGAATGCTGCTGGGAAAAATCCAAAATGAAAAATCAGGGCTTTTATTCCACTGTAATTTGGCATTTTACTTTAATTTGATGCATTTTCTGTTTTCTCTCCATAAGATCATATTCAATTGCATAGCAGCATAAAACATGATAGCCCTAATTTGTGGATCAATAGATATTTCAAATGATGATTTTACAAATAAAAATACTGAGTGATTTCCATTTTAATTATACTACAGTCTTTTAAAATGACTCAGGGGAAATATTGAATTACCTTTAAGATACTTTATTAACATGCAATAAAATATATCCAATTCCAAACTAATATTACTTTGCTTTACTTACCCTGAAAGGACAAAAATAAATGTCACAGTACAACCCTCATAATGTCCCCCTAACATATTATATGGAGTTGAGTTCATTAAGATTAATCATACCCTGACCTTGGTCCCTTTGATGATATAATTTGCAGAATAGAAAACATTTGTTTCAGAGCAAAATAACTCTTGAGCAGAGTGCTGAGAGTGGGAGCAGCGAGGGACTGGGCGCCCAGAGCAATCCAGGCTCCTGACAGTGTGAGAGCCGAGAGGAGGCTCCCTCTAAAGAAGGAATAGTCTCACTGGCATGCTAGTCACTGAGACTCAGTCTTCTCTTCCTGGGCTTCCTGCATGGGCTCAGGATCATGGCGGCTCTTAGGGAGATGGTGAAGTGCCACTTCCCTGTACTGGCATGAACTGTGATGAGTTCCCACTTTGAATGTATCAGTTTTGATACAATCTACACAGAGGAATATTAGAATATTGTGTATGAAAGGAATTTTTACTGCTCAATCAAATTTTCATTTTATCTTTTTTCTTTTTTTTAATTAGATATTTTCTTTATTTACATGCTATATGATTTCTCCTTTCCCAGTTTCCCCTCCAAAAACCAAACAAACAAACACACAAACAAACACAGAAGAACAAACCCCTGTTGCCTCCCCTCTCCCCATGCCTGCCACCCCACCCTCTCCCACTTATTGGCCCTGGCATTCCCCTACACTGGGGCACAGAAGCTTCAATAGTTACAAATATCTTCTTTTTCTTATTCAGGGAGAATTTTTTCGCTATTAGTGAACATAACTTCAAATTAGTTATTTCTAATACAATGTCTTAGTGTGGCTTCCCTTTGATACCTGATTATAAATGAGCATGTTGGGCTTCAAAACGGGATTCAGGCCTCTGCCATAGAGTGGATCTGTATGGCAAGGTCATCATAGCACACTGGAGAAAACCCAGGAAGCATTTCAAGTTAGGGAGGTATCTGGGTGATATGAATTGCAAGCAATGTTTAAAAGTCACCCCAGCACTTGGGAGGCAGAGGCAGGCAGATTTCTGAGTTTGAGGCCAGCCTGGTCTACAGACTGAGTTCCAGGACAGCCAGGGCTACACAGAGAAACCCTGTCTCAAAAAAAAAAAAAAGAAAAAAGAAAAAGAAAAAAAGAAAACTTTAGAGGGACATACCACAGACTCACTAAGACAG
>JADRCD010216676.1:18730-47850 GCA_019843815.1 Montemys delectorum
GAAGGAAGGAAGGAAGGAAGGAAGGAAGGAAGGAAGGAAGGAAGGAAAGAAAAAGAAAAAGCCAGGCAGTGGTGGCACACGCCTTTAATCCCAGCACTTGGTAGGCAGAGGCAGGCAGATTTCTGAGTTCGAGGCCAGCCTGGTCTACAGAGTCCAGAACAGCCAGGACTACACAGAGAAACCCTGTCTTGAAAAACCAAGAAAAAAAAAAGTCACTTTGATAGAAAAGCTACCTATGAAAACAGACAGCTCATCAAAGAAAAACATCGATCTTTCCCAGTTTCGATTTCTATTGTGTTGCTTTCCTGGGGCTGGCTCGTTTTTGATTACAAACATACTTGAGTTTTAAGATTACTCTTGTTTCAATTTAATGAAAGGTAAAAATAGAACGTATAGGGAACACACTGCATTTGTTTCTCTTTCAAATATGTAGCTGAAGACATGTAAATTATCAAGATTTTCAGTTGAATTTAAGAAATTCTCATTTTGGTCTGGTTACAGTGTAATCAGTCTAAGGGTCCTACTTTAAAAACCCAAAAGATTTTATAGATCTAATTTTCATCATGTCACCTTGAAAATATATAAAAGACTTTTTTCACAGAAGAAGCAATTTCTTAGGTTTTAAAAAAAAAATAGGTGATTTAAAGTAAACTTGGAAAGTGAAAGGAAGTATCAGGAAGACCGAATCAAAGGGAAAACCATTGTTTGCAAATGGACCCTTAGGTATGGCATGATACCTGTTAACAGCAAGACAAATATCTGTGCTTTTTTAAAAGTACATTTACTAAACAATTTAAAAGGGAACTTTAAATAAAGAAAAGCTAATTTTAAAATATACCAGTTAATGTAAAATATCTATTTATTTGTAGTTAATAAACTTCAGCTTCTTTACCTCACAGAATTAAATGGGAGGTTCAAAGTTAATTTAATAAATTATATTTTGGATTTCTTTCAATAAGTAAGTCTGACCTTTCCAAGGAATTTTAATAAGTTATTCTCAGAATTGTATCTTTACTTATTTATTCCTACCTCCTGTTGAGTCCATTTACTAAATGTAATTGAAATAGCTCTTATTTTAAAACATCAAAATAAATAGTATTCAGAATGTCATTAACTTAGTTTGTTCCAGTGGTCATGAAGGTTAATAACTTTATACATTCAGTTTAAGGTTAATTTATATTTTAGCTATTTCTCTTACAGAATTTGTCTCCTGATCATAAAATAAAGGCTGCATACTCCTAGGGTCTATGAACTCTTTTGCAGTATGCAGAAAAATTATTAATTGTATGTCCTTATTAAACTGAAATATATTTCAGTAATAATGAATGCATTTTGATAGGAAGTAAACACATTAATTTGATCACTGGAGACTAATGATGTCTCTGAATCCTCAGAGACAATTCTACTACTTGCCACCTGAATTATTCACCTGAACTCAGACTTGGTGACTTTTATAAATGTGTCCCAACTCAAGGAAGATACCTAGTTAATAAGAAGAGACCAAGAAGCAAATTATTTTATTATATCTTTGAAAAAAACATATTTTCAAAAACAAATAGCAAGAAAATGTAGTTTCTGCTTTTTTATTTCAAGAGGCAATAGTTACATATTTTGTAGTGTAACTACAGATTGTAATTATATAATGGTACATATATGACTATATGTAACATAATAAATATGTATATATGTATATAATTATATATTGCATGTTTAAATTATTTGTTTTTTAACATTTAATTATGGACCAAGCAGTGCCCTCATAAATGTCATATGGGAATGCATTGTCTAATCCATTGGAGTCCATGAAGTTGTAGATCATTGTCTGAGCTAAGAGAGCAATTCAAAAGAAATTTATAAATTGTACTGTCTTATTAAACCAGGATTTTTAATGTCATTAGAGATTTATGACTACACACATACACACTCTATACATTGACTTATGAAAAAAACAAAATGCAATTTTCATCTCACAAATATTTCTTTATGAATTTGATCATTTTTAAAAACTATGTTACACCAAAACTAGAGGGAAGTTGTAAGGTAAATATTAACTATGTGTTACTTAAGTTCCAATGCTATTTTCCTGCTGTAAAATTTAACATTTAATGTGGGCAATTACTCTCCCGCTAATTAATATGAACACACTAATGACTCTGTAGAACTATTTGCAGCCACGTGCTTGTGTTTGAGATGAGAGCAAAGAACTGATGTGCACTTCTTTCATAGAACTGTAAGGATCACACAGGTGGGCCATACTGCAATCAGTGTCTCCCTGGTTTCTATGGTGATTCTACTCGAGGAACCTCCGAAGACTGTCAGCCCTGTGCCTGTCCACTCAATATCCCATCAAATAAGTGAGTACCAGATTCCCTTTACTATGGAACTTCCCTTCTACTGCTATGGATGCACTTTTGATACCAGAACAAACCGCATGGATTTCTCAAGAGGATAATGTGAGTTTTGAAAGGTGAAACACTGAAAACTATTACCATTTCCAAAGACTTTGCTATTTCAGCTATAGATCTGACTTAGAATCTAGGAAATAAAGCTAAAATTAAATTTCTGAATTAATTCCGAAGAACAAATCCATTTTGTACAAATCTATACTCTTTATGAATAATCATTTATTAGAATATACTATGTTATATATGTCTTACTAAGCTTGTTCCATGACATACATTGTATCATAAATGAGAATTGAACTCTGGATGATGATTATTATATTATCTTGCATAAATAATGTAGATTTTGAAAAAGTGTAATGTGAGCTTTATAATCAGTCTCTTTCATTTGTGCACTTACAGAAGTAGTCTACCAGAGCAAACATTTTAAAAAGAAAAAAACAAAATACCTTGACTGAATCTTAACTTTATGAGCATACTCTATTTCATATCCTAAAATGGCACATTCCTAAAGCACAGGCATATCTAAATGAATGGCCCTGTAACAAACAAACAAACAAACAAACAAATACTATTATTAGGCATATCAGATTGAACATGAATTAGTATTTGTATAATAAATACTTATAAATATGTGTCATTTTATTTCTTACTGTTGTCATTCATAAGGCTGAAAACTAAACGCAGAGCTTTAGCTTGCTGACTGAGCACAGACTCTACCACTGAGCTCAACCACTAACTGCACTCAAATGAAGAGGCGTCCTCTTTGAAGAGGCCTACTCAAGGCAAAGTTGGTGCTTAATAAACCTGTTGCTGTGATATGTCCCTTCGGCTCTTTCCAGATGCTGTGGCAATACTATTGAGCAGGAGTTTAAGTATTGCGGGAAAGCTGTCAGCTATAGCCTTTTCACACGCGAATCTGATCAAGTTAGGTAAACTCTAAGACCATATCCAAGAAGGCCCTTGCTATATGGCCGTCTGTTAGATTGAGTGGATAGGAATCCAAGCAAAAGACTTAGGTGGGACGGATCGCTCCGGCGGCAGCATGTGTGTAGTAGAGGATTGCAAAGTCAGTCATCAATGGGAGGAGAGGCCCTCGGCCCTGTGAAGGTTCTGTGCCCCAGTGTAGGGGAATGCCAGGGCCAATACGTGGGAGAGGGTGGGGTGGCAGGCATGGAGAGGTGGGAGGCAACAGGGGTTTGTTCTTGCTGTTTTTGTTTGTTTGTTTGTTTGTTTGTTTGTTGGAGGGGAAACTGGGAAAGGAGAGATTTACATGTAAATAAAGAAAATACCTAATTTAAAAAAAAAAAAAAAGACTTAGGAAATAACATTTCCATCCTTAAGTCCTACTGAGAACTGAGGTTCCTGCTATTCAGAACCTCTGAACCCTTCACCCTCCCCTCCACTGCTCTCCTCTGAATTTACTGCTGACAAAATGAGAGGACAAACTGTTTGGTGAGGGCAGGCTACCAGAGCCAGGCACAGACCAGCGCACCATCTTCCGATGTTTCACCTTCAAAAAGAACCCAACAAGGTTGACAGTATTGTTTCCATTTTTGTAGATGAATAAATGAAGTTTCTGAAAAGAAGATAGCATTTCGATGTCCTATCTAGAGCTAGCATTCCTTGGCTTCATGCTAACTCCACACTTCAAGATGCAAAACTTGATTAGGTTACCAAAATGCCACTCCATTCACCGAGTTAACCCCCTTGTGGAGCTGTGTGAGAATTAAACAAATCGAATGTATAAAGCAATTAAAATAGTGGATGACATGGAGAGCTGAGAACTTGTTCAGAGACATGATCTCAAATGTCCCATTGAAATGTGAAGTTATTTAATCTAATTACTTCAATTCCTCTGCAGTACATATCAATGAACTTTTTAAAAAATAAAATATATATTTTAAATTTGAATACTAAAACCAGTTCATGGATCTGCCTGGTAAGTGAGAGTTCCTAAAGAGAATGAGAGGCTAAGAAGAAATGAAACTCCGGTTTCATATATTTTAACGATCATACATTTCTAGCGTTCAGGGAATGAGTCTAGACAGACTCAGGACCAAAGAACTTTTAATCCATAATGATGTCAGAGAGAAGAAAGAAGGAAATTGGACAGCAAAGACTGTAAGGGAGCAAATGAAGGAAATTCCCCCCTAAATATTGGTTACAGAGGCCTGTGCTGGGCATGATGTGATCATTGCTGATGGCTGCTTATTTGAAGGGTTCACCTTCATAATACAAGACCTCTGTGTTCACTGTGGCTGAATGGTATTGTCCAAACCATCTGCCTGTACATAAATATCAGAGTTTCACACCGATCTTTACAGAGAAAAAGAGACAGGTGGTACCTGAGATTTTCCCATAGCACATCTCCCTAGCCAAAACATCACTATTTGTACAGCTATTAGTTCAGTAATGCCTAATCCCACCCTTGTAACTTTAAATGCATAGAAATTATTGGAAATATACAAATAAGGGATGTCCTCTCAAATCTCACCAATATTGTACACAAGAGAAGAGTCCTTTGGGAGAGAAGTTACTTGGATAATCACAGGTAATCATGACCCATATTTCTTCTAGGTTTGCTGTGTATCTCTTTTTATAATAGTTCTAATTATTTCATCCTGAGACCACAAACTCAGCAAACATTAAAATCCCATCTATCTTGCCAAAAGGTTTGGAATCCCAGTGTGTAATGGTGTGTCCTAAAACAAATGCATTCCAGCTTGGTTTAATTAAAACAAATGCATTCCAGCTTGGTTTAATTATGTTGATTTTATATATGTATATATATGTATATACGTATATATATGTGTGTGTGTGTGTGTGTATGTATTTGTATATATGTGTATATATTATGTAATATATATTAGCATTAGTAACATAGGGCAGAATTAAATGAATTTTAAGATAATTTCATCAATAGTAAATATTTAAATGTTCCATAATCTTTCTAATTATTAATAGATTTGTGAGAAGAATGATTATCTATTTTAAATAGCAGTTTCAACTGTGGTATTTTATAAATAAAAAATAAGAATAAATGATACTCCACATAGTTTACAAGTTATACATAGTTATATGTATGTAAATTTTGTGACTAGCCTTATCAAGTCTATTAAATTGAAAACAATTTACAAAATTATTATAATATAGCTGTACAACTGCAATAGGAAAAGTCAATCTTTAATAATATAAATATTTTCAGTAAAATATCAAAACTATTCAGAAGGTATAGCTACTTACTGGTAAAGGAAACCATCTTTACAATTGAAAAAATCCTTTAAAAACTTTATTGTTATATAATCCTATTCTGAGATATAATTGAATATCCACAGTTCATTTATAAGATGCGATTTGAATTTTCATGGGTTATTCAGAAATAATAAAAAAAGAGCTAAAGGTCGTTGCAACCTCCACTTGAAGTGCAGGCTTAATGATAACTCTAGCTTACTGATTTATCTCTTAATCCCTGCTCATAAATCTTAGAAGTCACAAGCATTTGGCTCTAAATTTCCTAGATAATATTGCTAAATGAATCAAATGTGAGGGAAATAAAGATAGATTGGTATAAATATTAAGATGTATGGATATAGATGAGCATCTATTATATAAGTTATAAATATATATCATGTTCATCAGCTACTTACACCGTGTACAGTTTGTCCTTTTCATCTTAGTGATGTATACATTTTAACTAGAGATAATAACTGAAGTAATGAAATTTACTTATGGAGGAGAAATAAGCAAAGCATAAACATTTCATTTTATATTCATTAATTTTAGTTACAAAGCTCATAGTTTAAAGACAAAAATCCATGAATATCTTTGCTCGAACACTTAGTTTGTACAAAAATAGATGCTATCATTGAAGTCTTCTGAAATATCCCTCAGTTATGCAATGCCTCTAGAGGGACTGTTGTCCCAATGTGGACATGAGGTGGGGCTTTGACAAGTCCTATACTACTGTCATAATAATACTTGATGGGCATGAGCAATACTAAGAGCTATGTTTGTAAAACAGTAAAGCATTTCTAGAGTTGGTTCTAAGATTTACACATATTGACTTGGGGAGATTGCTCACTGGATAAAGTACTTGCCATACAAGTATGATGGCTGATGTTTAAGTTCACAGCATCTATATACAAGCTAACCAGGCATGGTGGAGACCTATGGTCTCAGCAAGCAGAAAAATAAAGACAAGGGATCTGAAGAGCAAGCAAGCTACCTAGCTGGGCTCGGCAAATTTGGTAAGCTCCAGGTCTACATAAAGAGAGACAGACCCCGCCTTAATAATTAAAGTAGATTATAATCAAGTAAGATAATGAGCATTCAGTTTCACACCTCTACAAGCATGGGCACATACATGCATGTGTATCCTCGTACACATGTGCATACGTGCATATGTACACACCCATGTAAACTATACATATGGACACATCTACACAAGTAGTCATTTTGAATTATCAAATTTAGTACTTATAATTGAAAAATACGTTTCAGAATAAGCTACAGCAATATATTCCATGACAATTTAATATTGTTTTAAAACAAAGCTAACTATGCCTGTATGTGTGAATTCATATTTACATATAGATTCATGCACAGTCATGTACAACTGAAATTATAAGAATGTATATATATATATATTCATATACACTTATAAATAAGTCCTTGTACATATTTCATGACAATTTAATGTTATTTTTAAAACAAAGCTAATTATAGCTGTACATGTGAATTCATCTTTCATATGGAGTTACACAGTCATATATGACTATAATTACAAATATATATATATGTATATATATATATATATATATAAATAAGTCCTTGTACATATAATATATGCTTGGCTATTAAGAGAGGCTCTACAGTCCATTCTAACCACAGCTTGCCTTTCTTCCATCCTTGCTCTTAGCTCACCTAATATTTGGTGTCATGGGCTGGAGAATCTCTGAAACGATCTTTTTCTGTTAGTCATTAATGAGCCAAACAGTGTCCAATGGCATAAGGTTAGAATCTCTTGAAATCAGTGATGAGCTTCCCATCCTCTCTTTGTGCTTCACATCAA
Source organism: Montemys delectorum (assembly GCA_019843815.1). Classification (NCBI taxonomy): domain Eukaryota; kingdom Metazoa; phylum Chordata; class Mammalia; order Rodentia; family Muridae; genus Montemys; species Montemys delectorum. Next base: position 26,207 of record JADRCD010216676.1, read on the forward strand.
TTAGCTCTACATCTGGGCCAGAGTCCACATGGAGAGGCCTACTCTGCCAGTCCAGATTCTAAGGCCATCATTACTGTGCACATTCACTTCTTGTTCGAATTTTCTTTATATCGTTGCATGTCGCCTTCACTTGTGGCTCTGACTATAATTACATAGTAATGCTCACATAGGCCCGTTTAGGGAGAGATTTTAAGAAGAGATTTTATTTGAATACACCATGGCAAGTAAGCATGGGAACTTAAACTCATGGAAATCTCATCAGCAAGTTTGAATGACAGGTAGTTATAGCTAAGGAAAGGATCAAATGAAGACCCTGAAGTTATGGATCTCATGTAAATTCTCCTGGAAAATAGTGTGTGACCTTGAGGAAGTAAGCTTATGAGTGTTTCAACCAGCACATTGGATTCTGTTAAAATACAGTACAATTATGATAAACAGTACTCTGAAATGTAAGAGCCAGTCAAATAGAATATATTGTTATTGCTTAATATCTTTCCTGAAAAAGTATTGCTATCTGTCAGTGAGCACATTTGACTTTACTGCTGTTAGTTTAACTGACAAGAGAGTATTTTTTAAGAATTTGACATTTATTTGAGAAATGTTTTCAAGATGTCAAAAGCCTTGCCAGTCAGTTTTGCATGTCTTGATGGTAAAATGATTTAGAATTTTTAGGAAAATAATTAATTGGTTTTCATGAAGTGTGTGTAGTCCAGCGAGGTTGAAACCCTTGGCTTTCTCCATGGCGGTCCCCCTCTCCATAAACATGAGGCAGTTAGAGAGTGCCAAGTTTGGAAGAACATGTGTACATACTAGTGAGTTGTCAGAATCCAGTTCCTTCTTTCAGTTTTGCAAACAATAGTAAACCACAAGTAATGGGAGGAATCAGATTTCTATTTGTTTGCTTTAATATGTGCAAGATACCACACATGTGAACCCTTTCGTTGTAAGCTCTTCTCTAACAAGAACTTCCTCCTTAGCCCATGAGCTGGGTTTCCACCGCACCCATCAGAACCTCTCTCACTTGGGAAATTTTATAAATTCAAGATTTTTTTCTGGCCACTCTCTCTCTGATGCCATAGATTCATTCAGATTTTAAAGTGAGCTGAAATAGTCAGTTTGATGTATCTAATGGATCCTAATAGCTTGGTACAATCGAGAAGGGAGAATTAGTGAAGCATTGTGGGTCTACTCAGAGTTAAGCCAGAGACGGGTTACTTTTAAGAGGTAGTCATGATTGGCAGTAAAGACGGAAATCTTCCAGTCTTACCAACTATCAGAAGCAGAACCAGACAGGGCCTAACATTTTTAACTTATGGTGATCTCATTATTTAATTGTAAGCAATTGTTTTGAATTATAAAATAGAAAAATCACAGGGAAAACATAATTGAAGTAAGATTGAGGACAGTTCCCTTTAAAATGGTGGTGTGGAGTCTAGAAAAGTTGATTGTGTGCAGATCATTCTTATGAGAAGAGGCTGAGAAAGAAATGGAAGGCAGGGGAGTGGGAAAGGCTGATGAAGCATATGAAATTATAGTTTACTGAGGCCAAGAATTTCTCATATAGTGTTATACAATAATGGGTATGTAGGTAAAGAAAACCATATATATTTCAGAAATATGCAACATGTGATTTTGAAATTTTTATTATAAAGAAATAAAAGATGTTTTAGGAGATATGCTTAACATGATTTATGTATGGACAACTTAAACCATGAAAAATTATATGGTACTTCATATATATATGTATACACAAATATATTCATACATTATATAAATTTTAAATTCTATTATATGTAATTTGTATATGAGATAAAAATAAAAATTTTAAAAGAACAATGTAACACAAAACTCAAAGTCGATGATGGCGCATGGAAAAACCATAAAACAGTTAACATTGGGTCAGGTGTTGTGCAGAAGGTGTTTCTTACCAGATAAAAAGTGCCGGGCGATGGTGGCACACGCCTTTAATCCCAGCACTTGGGAGGCAGAGGCAGACGGATTTCTGAGTTCGAGGCCAGCCTGGTCTACAAGAGAGTTCCAGGACAGCCAGGGCTACACAGAGAAACCCTGTCTCAAAACAACAACAACAACAAAAAAAAACAAAAACAAAACAAAACAAAAAAAAGTGAAACTAACACTGAGTAGGATGGCAGAGGCTGATGCTATCATATAAAGGTGTTGGGTTGGTCTTGATGTCACACGCTGTTACTTCTGTTCTAAAATGAAAATGTGTTTAAAGACAGGTACATATGGGAACATGCTGGGAGACATGAAATGGCAAAGCTGGTTTTGTTTGATTATAAATGAAGTAGAATGCATGCATTAGGTCTTTGCTGATAGCTTTCCTAAGGATTCCATCTCTGTGATATCCTGCCTGTGGGTACACATCTGCAATAGCCAGCACACAGGCCCTACGGCTCCTGGTCTGGGTATAGAACCCATACAGCCACCATGGCTCTACTGCTATCATCTCTCAGATTTATCCAAGATGCTTCTAATTCTGAGATATATGCTTGGAAAGGAGGAATATGAAAGTAGGTTTTTTTTCAAAAACTGGGGAGTGTTTGCAAAGCTGCTCTGTGTCCACTCTCTTCGTGGGTAATCTCAGAGCCAGAACAGCCAAAGGTTAATAACATGACATAGGGATCCTGCTCTCAACTGGGGCTAGATTCATGTCTGTTAAAATAGCAATGCCATTTCATCCTCCATTGGCCAGACTCTATTCCATCTGGGAGATGAGACTGGCCAGCCTGTCTGCTTCAGGCACAGCAGTGGTAGAGAAAGATATATGAGAATGTACTGCTAATGAGCTCATGTATATGCTTCTTCTTTGTCTCCTGAACATTGTCACCACAGCTTTAGTCCAACATGCCATTTAGACCAGAGTCTGGGATTGATCTGTGATGAGTGTCCCGTTGGGTATACCGGACCACGCTGTGAGAGGTAAGCATATGTCACATTGCCTTGCAAAATGATTTCTACCTTGAGAGTTATAAAACCATAGGCCTTCCTATGCCCCAGAAAAGCTGAGGCACTCCATGGGGCGAAATAAACTTTCTTATCACACTTGGCACACAGATGCACTCTATTTTTATAGTTTATTTATCCTCTGCAAATGGTCTATAAATCTTCATTCAGTCCAAGGATATCTGATTAATGTTTTAATCTTAAAGGTTAAGCATTAACCTACACTCTTTCTTTAAAAAGTGTTGCTCAAGTGGAAAGCTATCATTTTAAGATTTATCTTACTGTCTACCCTTGGCACCATTTATTTTTCATAATTAGCTTTTTATCCTTAAAATGTGGCTTAAATTCATAGTTCATAGTTCAGCAAGCGGCCTATAAGTTACTGTAAATATATTTGGAACAAAGCAAAGCATAATTTATTATCATAATTTATATTTCCTTCTAATCATTCTTAAACTGGTATCTTAATTCCTGTTGAGTTTCTGGGGAACAGGACCATAGGCATTATTTCAGACAGTTTCCATAATCATATTTTTTTTTCTCCTTAAATATACTTGAAGAAACTTTTCTTGTGTGTATTCAGTCCCAATTTTAAAAGGGATGCAAATTTCTTCCTTGATGATATGGACAAGTAGATATGTTTTTAACTTGTAGAAGTAGTGTCCCCAGCAACCATTGGTGGGATATGGATAAGACAGCTGACTCCAAGGAGTGCTGCATCTACCCATCCTTTTTACCTTCTTGGCAGCCATCACTGTTAGGCTTTTAGCCGGGGAGAATTTGGCCAGCAGCTAAGAGTCTGTGCACAGCCCGCCCGTCAGTAGCACTTTGCAGCAATAATAACTCCTGGTTGTGACTGTGGCAGCCTCTGTAAATGAGGTAGGAAAGAACGGACTGGAAATAAGGGGGAATTATTTGCAGTTGAGAAACTGGATATCTTTAATTGTGTATCTTTCAAATAAAGTCACATGTATATGACATTCTAATAGGACTATATAGGACTGCCAGGACAGATTTGTGCTGATGTCTTGTACCGTGCTCCCAGCCCCAGCTTACCACAGGCAACCTTTTTTTTTTTTTTTTTTTTAAGCAGCTGGAAAATGACAGCTGCTCTGTCATACAAGGCTATTAAATCTGCTTATCTGGGTGAACGTGGTCTCTGATATAATCATACTGCTTTGCTTCATGCTCTGTCCTTTCTGCATATGCATATTACACAGTTTCTGAGCCATCTGCAATTTAACAGGCACATTTTATTTAACAAATATTTATTTACCAATTACCATATGTTAGGTACAAGCAAAGACACTGAATGCAAACAGATGCATTGTTTCCACCTTTGTCCTCAAGTACCTCACTACCTTCTTGAATGTGGGTGAGAATAGTCACATGTGTTCTAGGGAGAATTCTAATTGAATAATACAAATCTGCAAGGAGAGAAATTGCTGACAGAAAGCATGATGCCCTGTCTAAAATCTATATTAATCAGATTCAAAAGATGCCAAGGTACATAGACTGTGTAGCAAATGGTACACATACTTGCAATTTAAGTTTTCCAGCACAAAGAATCTTCTAGTGTTATTAGAGAGGTAATGGGAAATTATATTTCCTTAGCCAGAATTTGCTTAAGATTTTCCTTGAATACTTAAGATTTTCCATTTCAGAGGATTTTTATGAGTCAAAAGCACATCAGATGGATCAAAAATACTAATAGAAATATTTCTAAATGCATTTTTGGGCATTTAAAGGGGAAAAATGCTAAAGTCAGCATCATCAAACCCAACACTGTGTAGCTTACAAGGTGTCTCCCATGCTGCCACCATTCCTGGAGTAAGGACTTCCATAATCACTTAAGTTTATGAGAGATCCACAGACATATTAACAGGTCTAACATGCCCTGGAGTGGGTAGTGAGGAAACTCAGTCAACTTGGTTGGCTCATCTTTGACTATATATTGCAAATTCAAATCTACTGCTCTTATTTTACGCTGTGAATGTGTCAAGAAGACACGATACAACTTTATATTCTCTACCTCAACTAATTTCCTTTTTGAGACTCTGGTCTTCTATGGGAGTTGTAACGCCTTAGATGCATGGACTGGATGAGTAGAGTTTTTCTCCTTTCTCTTTTGTAAGCCATCATGAATTCAAGTTCTAACCAGTTAATGGAGTACAAGGATTTTGTGTGCATGTGTGTGTGCTGTAGATGAGTGTTTGTGGTTATGCATGCTTCAAAGAAATTAACACACAGAGTGGCTGGCCAGTCCTGAATGACTAATGTAAGTATGTTCCAGCTGACCTTTTCTTTTCCCTGGTCCTCATCATTAGCTTTCCCTTTCCATATTTCAACTAGCTCCCTCCCCTTTCTTATCACTCTTAGGGCAATAATTGTTCAAGAACCTTTTAGCTTTTTTGAGGCTAACACTGGGAGCTAACAAATTCTATATCTTTATTTCTCTGTCTCCTTCCGACTCCATCAACTCATTTTTTTAAAACAATGCATTTATTTATTCTCTGTAATTTTATACAACATATTTTACTCATATTCATGCCTCTCCTTCAGCTCCTTCCAGAACCTCTTCCACCTCCATTCTAGTGCAATTTCTTCTTCCCCCTTTAGAACACACACACGCACACACGTGTACACACATGCACATGCACACACACCAACCAACCAAACAAACAAACAAACAAAATCCTTCAAATGCATGGACTCCACTTTGTCATGTGACCACTTCGGGAGTGTGGTTGGTAGACACGCTGAAGACTGTCTTTTCCTCTTCCAGTGGCAACCAACAGCCAATAGATCTGTCAGTAGGATAGGACATGACCTTAGCGCCCATGTCCTCTACACTCTGCTGAGGATTCATCCTACTTTTGTTGTTTGGGCAAGACTTAAAAGAGGTGAGAAGCCATGAGATACCACAGCCCAAAGTCTAGAAATTCCCTATATTCCTATTTTCCTATCTTTTCTACTGTATATAATACAAATGCATTTGTTTCTTGAACTAAGGAATTGAAACATTTAAGCAACCAACCAACAAAGGAAACAAAGGTAACAACAAAATATCAAATTATTAATTGATAGTTTAAGAGACAACTCGAGTTAAACACCACACACCAGGTCCAGACAATACCACGTGAAGAAGGTTTAATTGGGGAGAGTGGGGGAAGGTCGAGTGCAAAGAGAGAAAGGGGAGAACAAAAAAGGGAGGAGAGAGGAAGGTTTCTCCTTTATATCTGCGTGATGACGTATGTACTGCCCAGGTGAAATTGGGTAGCCCTAGGGGTTCTTGGGAATGGGGGGGGGGCATTGCCATGGTAACAGATCTGTGGTCCTGCCTATCTACAGGTGCAGGCACTCGGTGATCCTAACATTAATGATATTCCTTAAGATTCCAAGCGTTATTTATAGCTTAGAAACTCTCATGTAGCTTCTTCGCTGAATATAGTTTTACAAAGGAAATAAAGTTAGGATACTGAGAGGAGGAGACATTTATTATGATGCTTTGTTAAGATTCTAGGCTTTTATCATTTAGAAAAGCAGAAAGAAATAGCATGCAACAGGCATGAAGGGACGGAGTGAGCACTGGAACTGTATGGAAAAGATAAAATAAAGAGCACAAAGCTGGACAAGCAGGTGTTACGTGGTTGTCAGTGTCCGTTGCTGAAGCAACAGATGGTACATCATAGAGACAATCAAAAATCTATGGCACATTAGCGATAGGAAAATATAAAACAACGCAGTGCATGGATTCCTTAAACCTCATCTTCTCCCCAAATGGCAAATACTGAGAACTTACTAGTTAAAGAGAGAGAAGCCCGAAGACTACTTACAAGTACCACTGAAAATGTGGAAGGTAATTGACTACAAAGGCTTAATATTTTAAAAGTTCACCTGTAATTTTAACCAAAAGATTTATTTTACATACAAATGGAGGGTTTTTATTTAAAATCAAAACCATCATTTATATATTCTCTTACTTCAGAAAGGTCTTAATCTACATGGAGTCCACTCGCCCTCAAGTACAATGCTGCGTTTACTGTCCAAGACTTGATCTTTAGTCCCTGGGTTTTGGCTTCAGAGAGAGACTTACTCCTCTTTCATGACACTGTTATCAGAATTGGAACAACTGGAGGCTGTTCACAAGTGATCATGCACTATGTGGAGAAAGCAATTGGCTTTTGGATCTAGCATCATATTTTGTGCCCAAGAACTGTTTCTTGACGGTGCAGCTTCTGGGCTGTGCTCAGGGGTCCAGTTGGACCTACTGCCTTGCTGGTGCCTTCAGGCCTAGGTGCCTAGTGAGCAAGCCAGCATTTTGTTGAATGGGAAGCAGAGTGAGCATAGCACAGAGCCCAGGCAACCCAGTTGGACTACAGTTTCCTGCTCTGCTGATATAGTTCTCTCTGAAAGACTGTCCTCATTCCAGTCTTGAACCAGGCACTATCACTTATATTCAACTACCAGCATTCAGCTCCACCATAGTGAAATGGCTTTGATTCTAACTCTTGTGAGTCTCTAGTTGTTCTGTGGTTAGATGTTCTTGGGCCTAGTCTGTAGAATAATATAACTCCTTATTTCTAATAATGTAATATAAAATGGTTCTGTTGCTTCCTCTGTTCCTCTTTTTAAGTTTTTAGGAAGATGGGGCAAAGGAATGTAGGTCTCAGATGACAACAGAAAATTGCATTAAGGAATGATGGAACAGAATCCATGGAAAGAATGATGGAACAGAGATCCATCGGTCCTATTCCATTGATTTTTCCTATTCTCCTTGTTTTCTACAACTGCCATTCATTTTCCTTGGTATTTCCCTTCCTATAATAAATATAATTGTTCCTAAACTAGCAGCGTCAGCAACTCATCTACAGAACTGTTGTGTGAGTTGAGTTCACATTCACATATAAAGGTTTTTTTTGAAACTACTATGATTTGATTTGAAAAATTAATGAATATGAAAACATATAGTCAGGATGTCCATATTTAATAAAGAATCCTACAAATGGTTTTTTTATAGTCTTCACATTGCATTGTTGGTAAAAGTGAGAGAACTGGAGATTCCACATTTGAATTAGTGTGCCGAAAAGAAAATCTGAGAGTCTGGGAAGACCTATGGGACTATGATATTTAGTAATTTTAATTAGATGACACAAAAAGTAATAACAATAATTCTTACTATTAATCAACATACGAAATAATATTCTCTATGATTGGGATTACTTTTTAATCTTCAATGGAACCTTTTTAGCTCTTTTTTTTATTAATTAGTTATTTTATTTATTTACATTTCAAATGTTGTCCTTCTTCCCAGTCTCGCCACAACCCTCCATCCCTTGCCCCCTCCCCTTTGTCTCTATGAAGGTGCTCCCCCACCCACCCACCCACTCCTACCTCACCTCTCTAGCAGGCCCCCTATTCTGGGGCATCAAGCCTCCTCAGGATCAAGGGCCTTCCCTCCCATTGATGCCACATATGGCAATCTTCTGCTTCGTGTGTAGCTGGAGCTATGGACTCATCCATGTATACTCTTTGGCTGGTGATTTAGTCCCTGGGAGCTCTAGCGGGTCCAGTTAGTTGATATTATTGTTCTTTCTATGGGGTTGCAGTCCCCTTCAGTTTCTTCAGTCTTCCCCCTAACTATCCCTTTAGGGTCCCTGGGCTCAGTCCAATGGTTGGCTGTGAGTATCTGCATCTGTCTTAGTCAGATGCTGGCAGAGCATTTCAGAGGACAGCCATACTAGGCTCCTGTCTGGGAGCACTTCTTGGCATCAGCAATAATGTCAGGGTTTGGTGTCTGCAGGTGGGATGGATCCTAAGGTGGGACAGTCTTTGCATGGTCTTTTCTTCAGTCTCTGCTCCATTTTTTGACCTTATGTTTCCATTAAATAGAAACAATTCTGGTGAGTGTCCCCATCCCTCAACTCCTTACCTCTTTTTAAAATCTTATCTGTACACACACATACACGCACAAGCACATGTACACACACATATATGCATGCACACACATACATGCATATGCACACACCACACACCAGTAGTAAAAACCAAATGATTAACTATTTAAGAGGTTGCTAACATGTTACTGTGCACTTGGAGAAGAAAATAGTTTTACTTTAGTCAAGGTGTCATGGATATTCACACATTTTCCATATATATATATACACATACATATGTATATATATGTACATATGTATGTATATATATGGAAATATATATGTGTGTATATATATCCTGAAATTAAAATGGTAAATGCTTGTTCTTTTTAATTTTATATATATATATATATATATATAAAGAAAATGTCTAATACTTTAATTTTATATATATATATATATAAAGAAAATGTCTAATACTTTATTAAATAGTTCCATCTCTGTTGATGTTAGTAAGACATTTTGAAGGAAACAAGATGAAAGTAATAGGTTTCTGTTGGGTTTGATGATGCTTGATGTAGAACCCATTCTAACTAGCCAAAGGCACTCTTAGGATAAGCAAAATGAGATGTGGATATATATAAATATTAACATAATATCTAAAGATCTAATAAGGTAAAAAATCAGATTAATAGTTAAAAGTATATCTTTATTTATTTTTAAAACATTCCAGAAGTAATTGTGAGGAAATTTTATGCACTACAGTACCATTTCATTGTGTGTATTATAAGTAATAATTGGTAATAATTAGCAATATTCTTCTAATCTCTGAATATATAGCTTCTATAATTTTATAAACCATTTTGTGATTATAATTTTAAAAAGTTTTAAAAGATGACGAGGATAAAACCTCAAATCTGCATCGTTATATTGCCACTTACAAAGCTTCGGTAAACTTAGAATAATAAATGCACCAGCATCAAATTAACAACGTTGACGTAATAATGTTATTTATGCTTTCCCTCCTACTCCATATTGGAGTTCAAACACTTGTGTTTCAAATGATAGAGAGCCTCTTTCTGGTACACTTGCTCATCTGAGTAGAAATACCATGAAGTTAATGATATTCTCGTACAGTGCTCCTGTTCCCTCTCACTCTCCATCCTTGCTGCAGAGTATTTTATTTCGTAAGATTCCACAGATAACAGAGATAGACTGGCCATGGCCATCTAACTGTCTCACCTCCTCTTTGAGGAGTGTGACTTAATATAAAGCATGAGACCATGTAACTGAGAGGACCAAGCTGAATAGAAATGATATCTTGGCAAGTGTGAATCTGAGCATCAGTACCCTTGTGCAGCATTTTAAAACATGTACTTTTGCGGACAATTGTAGCCGCCAGCAGATATGCAAATAGGATTCCTGGAAGAGCCTGCGGGGGTGGGGAGAGAGTGGAGGGAGGTTGGGGTGGGGGGAGGAGAATCAGACTGCGAGAGAAATAACCAGACCAACTCAAAAGGTTCCGATCAAGGTCCAATGTGTATTTCAGAGTCTGAGAATAGGTAGGCAGGGAACGCATCCCCCAGTAAGCCAGGATCTTGTGGCCTAATTAGCATCTTGTTGTTCTGTCTGGAAGGCAGGTGAGAAGCAGCTCAGAGGGGCGTGGCTCCTAGCAGGAACTTCAGAAAGGGCTTCCTTTATCTCAGGAAACTCCACTCTAAGTGAGCAAGCTCTGTCAACAGAGCAGGAACTGAGGTGGGGGAGGTTACAGTCAATTGGATGTCATAAATAGTTTGTCTGCCACAGCTTATAAAAGATAAACCTATGTGGGTTTTTTTTTTTTTTCAAATAAATGTAGTTGGGGTTGTTTTTATTTTTATGAAGACCTAGAATTTTCTGGTATGAATTTGGGTAACCTCTCAGCTTTCCCCTGTCATACTTTATCATAACAGGCAGACATTCCAAATTAGACTCCTCCTGAATAAAAACTCTTCCTTGAAAACAACCATCTTAATCTATTTGCAAATGTATACAAACTTGTTATTAATTCAGAGATGCCCAGAACTCCTAGCCAAGTGACACTATTTTCTGAGTCACAATTTCTATTTGATAAATGCTGTATTTGAGTTGATTTCCTCAAAACAAGTTCTCCCCATAAGAACAACAGCAACAAATATATGAACTTATAAATGTGGACAGAGAACAACCAATTGGAGATGAAGTCATGTGATGTGTTATAAAGGCTCGGTAGTGTGAACCTAGATTCCTTCAGAGTGCCAGCCACAGATTCATGTTATGCTTTGGTCCCATATTCAATGTCAGTGACAGGATTTTTTATGTGTGTGTGTGGCTGAAATCTAATTATAAGTGAAACAGGAAGCTTAAGTCTTATATCTATCCTACAGTTATAGCAAAAGCAATTTTAAAAATCATTCTACACTTGAGAAAAGAGCACTTAAGAGGAAAAGCCATTATCCTGGCAGAAGAACATGAAAGAAATGTAAACATTGCACTGGGTGGGATTCTTGAGTTCCCCTTCCCGCCCCTCCCCGTCCTTACACACTAAAGTCTCACTGTTGGAAATTATCACCTTAGGTGTGCAGAAGGCTATTTTGGACAACCTTCCGTACCTGGAGGATCGTGTCAGCCATGCCAATGCAATGACAACCTTGACTTCTCCATCCCTGGCAGCTGTGACAGCCTGTCTGGCTCCTGTCTGATTTGTAAGCCAGGTACAACAGGCCGGTACTGCGAGCTCTGTGCTGATGGGTATTTTGGAGACGCGGTTGATGCAAAGAACTGTCAACGTAAGTCCTGAACTATTGATGTCTCTGACAGAATTGATGCATGATACCTCAGAGGAGCTGATGAGCTCTCGAGTAGGAGACTGGAGACTAGGAAATTATCTGTAATACGTGGGTGATGAGTGCCATGCAGTCTGCATGTTCCAAAATACTTCCTTGTAGCAATGAATAGAATAAATCCTTTAAAACTTGTCATATTGCTAAATATTGGTTTTCAAGGGATGCACATATTTATATTTATGTCTACAAAGAAATTTTGTTTCAATTGAACTGAAATCTGCAACAAAAAAGTTTAGAAGTGACCAGCTTGTTTGGACTTTTTCACTAGTATCAACTTAATCACTTCATTGAAATAAATCATTTCTCTGATTATTGCATAATATCTATCAGCAGGTGTTAACTGGTTTTGCTTTCATATGAAGACTTTACAGGTTTTTGTTGCTTTTTATTTTATAAATGTAAAAACATGACACTACATTTACAGAATGGCACATGTTGTTTGAGTTGTTTAATTCATAGTCTGGAATTGTTTGTAAAATGCTTCTCAAAGGTTTGAGGCCTTTTGGTACAGCTATTTCTCTTCAAGTCTTTTCCTCCTTAGTAATAGAATTCCGTGATACTCAGATATTGCAGTTGTTTTATAATAACACAATATGCAAAAGAAAATAAATTCGAAAGTATGAATCCATGTCAGTGTTCTGCTAATTGACTTGGCAGCTATCTATTTCACTGTTTCTCCTTAGAGAGAGAACTGTGAGAACAACAATAGTTTACCTCTGTGGAATTAATGCTGAAAGAAGAGACTTGATGCTGTGGTGGGTCCAGGAACTATAGTTTGCAAAATGAAGCATTTCTGGACAACATTAGGGAACTCAAGAATGTCTTCTGTTGATGCTGCATACCAGGGAGTTTTAGTCTATGTGACTCTTGGAATGCTTTCCCCATATACAAAGGATCTTGCATTTTCTGTGGGGGGTTAATGGATGTAGCACATTGGGAGGATGTGGTAAGCTCTTGATCCTGGACATTCCTTCCATTCTCAGTCTTTGGAAGTAGTCCCCCTGTAGTCATAAATATTACTGCCTCACTAATTCTAGGTCTAGTTATCCCATTTCATGACTTCCTTTCACGTCTTCTAATAACTCCCTCCACAGAGCTAAGGACATCCCGCTCATTTTATTATAACCCATGACATGAAGTACTGTGAGATCATGAGAGAAAAATCGGAGAACAGCAACAACTAAACATATGAATGATCATCAGTTTGCCATGAAATATAGGCCTACTTGTGACTTTTAAGGCTCTTCAGCATATAATTTGATTTAAAGCCTATAAAATATTTTACTAAATATTTTTATAATTTTCGAGGGTATATTAGCTCCTCTATGCATGGAGAGTAAGCCTTCATTCATATTAACTTCAAAACTCATGGGGCTACACACTGTAATCACAGCATTCAGGAAGCTGCAGCAGGAGAGTCACCAAGTTCTAGGCCAGCCTGGGCTACAAAAAGGGACTGTCTTAAAGCAGGTGCACATGTGTGTGCACACACACACACACACATATACACATGCACACACACACACACACACACACACACACGCACACACACACGCACATGTACACACGCACACACACGTGAGCACACACATACACACACACATTTCTGACAAAAACAGTACTTTATTTTTGTCAGGATAAATTTCATGGATATCTCACTAGTATATAGAAATATTTTATGTTATGTGCCCTATTTGTTATATTTTTAATGAATCTTATAAACTCAAATATTTTTAGATGACATTAATCAGTTACTACCATCTTTACAGTAAATTTACTTTTGTAGTTCCCACTTTTAAAGAGTAGAGTTTGTGATTCTAAATAACTTCAAATTTGCAAAGCTTATGTATAATATACATAAGAAATTCATGTAAAGTTATAATATGCAGAACAATTCTCATGTCCACATGAAAATGAATTTTTTTGTTTTTTTTAATTCAATATTTTCTTTATTTACATTTCAAATGATATCTCCTCTCCCAGTTTCCCCTGCGGGGGGTGGGGGACCTTGTTCCCTTCCCCCTCCCCCTGCTCACCAACCCGCTCTCTCCTACTTCCTGGCCCTGGCATTCCTCTACACTGGGGCATAGAACCTTCACAGGGTCAAGGGCCTCTCCTCTCATTGATGACTGACTTGGCCATCCTCTGCTACATATGTTGCTGGAGCCATTAGTCCCACAATGTGTAATCTTTGGTTGGTGGTTTAGTCCCTGGCAGCTCTGAGGGTGCTAGTTAGTTCATATTGTTGTTCGTCCTAGTCCTAAGGGGCTGCAAACCCTTTAGCTCCTTGGATCCTTTCTCTAGGTTCTTCATTGTGGACCCTGTTCTCAGTCCAATGCATGGCTGTGAGCCTCTACTTCTGTATTAGTCAGGCACTGGCAGAACCTCTCAGGAAACAGCTCTATAAGGATCCTGCCAGCCAGCACTTGCTGGCATCCACAATAGTGTCTGGATTTGAAGATAGAATATGGGAAGGATTCCCAAGTGGAGTAGTCTCTGGATTGTCCTTGTTTCAGTCTCTGCTCCATAGTTTGTCTCTGCAACTCCTTTGATGGGTATTTTGTTCCTCCTTCTAAGAAGGATCAAAGTATCCACGCTTTGATTTTCCTTCTTCTTGAGTTTCTTGTGGTTTGTGGATAGTATTTTGGGTATTCTGAGCTTCTGCGCTAATATCCACTTATCAGTGAGTACATACCATGTGTGTGTTCTTTTGTGATTGTGTTACCTCATTCAGAATGATATTCTCCAAATCCATCCATTTCCCTAAGAATTTCATAAATTCATTTTTTTAATAGCTGGGTAATAATTGATTGTGTAGATGTACCCAAAGGAAACTCTACTTCCAAGTGCTCTAATGGGCCCAGTATCATAGGATCCCAGAATCACAGGATTACAGAGACAGCTTGACTCTGAGGAGTTCTGACACAACCAGGATCACAGGAAGGACAGGCCCCAGTCAGGTTTAGCCAGGGCAGGTAGCACTAGAGATAACCAGATGGCCAGAGGCAAGTGTAAGAACATAAGCAACAGAAACCAAGGTTACTTGGCATCATCAGAACCCAATACTCCCACCGTAGCAAGTCCTGGACAGACCATCACACTGGAAAAGCAAGATTCAGACATAAAATCACTTATCATGATGATGATACAGGACTTTAAGAAAGACATAAATAGCACTCTCAAAGAAATACAGGAGAACACAGGTAAATAGCTAGAAGTCCTTAAAGAAGAAACACAAAAATCCCTTAAAGAACTACAGGAAAACACAATCAAACAGGTAAAGGAAATGAGCAAAACCATCCAGAATCTAAAAATGGAAATGGAAACAATAAAGAAATTAGAAAAAGAGACAAGCTTGGAGATAGAAAACCTAGGAAAGAAATCAGGAGTCATAGACGCAAGTATCACCAACAGAATACAAGAGATAGAAGAGAGAATCTCAGGGGCAGAAGACACCATAGAAAACAATGACACAGCAGTCAAAGAAAATGCAAAAAGCAAAAAGCTCCTAACCCAGAATATTCAGGAAATCCAGGATACAATGAGAAGACCAAATCTAAGGATAATAGGTATAGAACAGAGTAAAGACGCCCAAGGTAATGGGCCAGTAAATATCTTCAACAAAAGTATAGAAGAAAACTTCCCTAACCTAAAGGAAGAGATGCCCATGAACATACAAGAAGCCTACAGAACTCCAAATAGACTGGACAAGAAAAGAAATTCCTCCTGTCATATAATAATCAAAACACCTAATTCATTAAACAAAGAAAAAGAATTAAAAGCACTAAGGGAAAAAGGTCAAGTAACATATGAAGGCAGTCCTATCAGAATTATGGCGGACTTCTCACCAGAGACTATGAAAGCTAGAAGATCCTAGGCAGATGTCATACAGACTCTAAGAGAACACAAATGTCAGCCCAGGCTACTATACCCAGCAAAACTCTTAATTACCATAAATGGAGAAAACAAGATATTCCATGACAAAACAAACTTAACACAATATCTTTCCACAAATCCAGCCCTCCAAAGGATAATAGATGGGAAAGACCAACATAAGGAGCAAAACTACACCCTAGAAGAAACAAGGAAGTAATCTTTCAACAAACCCACACAAAAATAATTCCACCTCTAACAACAAAAACAACAGGAAGTAACTATTACTTTTTCTTAATATCTCTTAATATAAAAATTAATATTATCAACATGTCTAATCAATTGAAATTCAAAAGTATGAGGAATTAGAAATTTGTTGGCTATCATCTGGTGGTCTCACTAATTTGTTAATTGGAGAAATAGGTCCAATACTGTACAGCCCATATATGCTTTTTGCTTGTTTGTACATGACAGTGTCTTGCTGTGTACTACATAATGGTCTTGAAATCATGCTTCTCATACCTCAGCCCCTCTATTAGTAGGATTGTTTCTTTGATGTTTTTACACTCTACTATGGTATTCAGAACAGCTTACACATTCCAAAAGTATTTATATAGCCAAAAGAAATGTAGACAATTAACTTGGGAGGTGGCTTGTAAGAGGACAACAAAGAGTGAGACTGAATGCTTTGCTTGACGTTTCTAACGATTGTATCAAGTTTGAAGAAGAGAACTTTATAAGTTACTCTTTCTCTGAGATGAATGTTTTTCAAAATCATCACAGCCAATGAACCAGATTCTTATCCTTACCTAATGTCTGTGTCATCCTCCAAGCAGAACTATTGTTCATTGAAACAGTTGGTCAATGACTTCATGGATATAGACTATCTTAATACACACACCATTTCTTAAATGAATGTAACCTGTTCTCTGTTGGCAGAGAATGAAGACAGTAACTCAAGTCAAAATCTTTGACCATAGCTTTGACCATCTGTATCCAAAAATCATGCCTACAATTCATTCCTTGGCTTGGCAGAACTGTCAACTCTTAGCTTAGCTACTATGGAGGTAAAATCCTTTGGTGATGTAAAGGTGATTGAAGTACAGCCTTATTACAATGAACAATTTCTAAAAATTGTTCTTATTTTGGTCTTGTACCACAGTAAGAGCCAAGATTTTAAGCGCTACTAAAAACAAAACAAGCAAACAAACAAACAAAAAGACTTTATCTATTTATGTTCATTAAAAAGAACTAGTAGTAATGTATTCTTTTAAAATATACAGTTAATATATATTGTGATATGTTTGGAGTTATTTAAAATTATATTGAGAAAAACATGTATTTTCAGCATTGTTGTAGACAAGCATCTACATAAGATTGTTCAATTGATTGTTGTTTTATATCAAGGAACTTTTATAATACTCATTTTTATTGTTTCAATATTTTATAAATTTTAAAGAATATGACAAAATAAAAAAATGAAAGATATTGCAGGATTTGAAAGGGGGGTCTCTGAGAGTAGTTGAGGTACAAAAGGGAAAGAAGAATGTGATATAATTCTATTTACTTAAAATATGTTTTTAAATATTAACAAATTCATATAAGCTGAAATTATGTATCTTTTTTCATTATACTACAATAAAACTTAAATCAACAAAAAAATAATAAAATAAAAGATGTCACCCCAATGTGTCTATGAAGAGCTAAAAGCTTTGAACCTGGAAATAGGGAACTTCATGGCTCAAGCAGATTCTAGGACCTGCTATAATAGTTACCACACATGATATTGTATATTATTGCTTCTTTGTGCTTCATTGTCTTTAGTCTCAAGATAATACCAATTCTATTGATACATCAGTAGGATGATATGCCAAGCATGTCTACAATATGTAGAGATGTTGCAGGGATTAAAAGTTGAATGCCTGAAAGAGTATCCAGTGCATTAGAAGACATTCTAATACTGAACTCAGGTGTTGATATTCCCATGGCTACAGTTCTCTTTAACAACTCTCACACGGATTTTCAGCACTTCGAATCTTGGGAATGTTAAACCAGAGAAGCCTTCACATATATTTCAAACTTGATATGAGTCTCCAATCTGAGATGTCTCTAATCACAGGCATTTCAGATGGGGGCTGCCCGATCCATATTTGCAGTCTGTGAGACTGTATTTTTTCACTTCCTGTGTATCTTGGTTTTGCAGCATGCCATTGTAACATCAATGGCTCCTTCTCAGAGATTTGTCACACTAGAACTGGACAATGTGAGTGCAGACCCAACGTGCAGGGGCAGCACTGTGATGAATGTAAGGTAAGGATCACCCCCACGTTTTTTCAATGATGGATTTCATACTCATATTGAACGAAAGGGTCAGAATTATTTACTTCTGAAGTTGAAATATATGTACTCACTGAAACATTTTTTTTTCAAACAGAAAACTCAACATGGCAGTGACCTATGTTCCTACCTCCAAATTTGTATAGTGATTTCTATAATTTAAGTATTTCTTCAACTAATAACATTGGTTTAATTCTAGTCTATGCAGAGTAAAATACTTTCTTTACCTTGGGGGAAGTTGTAATGTGGAACTCCTTTTGAGGTTAATGAGTACCACCCCTTCAAGTTCTCTTACTTAAAAGTTGGTTTCAGTGAGTAAGCATTCTATTTAGTGAACATTTTCAGTGTGACTTTAGATGAATCAGCTGGATAAAATGAAATACCCCATCAATTGGAATGAGGTTCTCAGTATCTTCGAACAATGATGGTCCTACTCTGCCGAAGGCAGGTGCATTGAACCTGTGGATTTTAGCTCCTGTCCTGTAGATACATTTTATTATTCAAAACGATCAAGTAATTTTCAGGCTAGGTACTAAAGGTAGAACGTGTGAAAATATTACCTGCCTTCTATCTCTTGAATAATACCATGTGGTCATTCTGCTTTCTTTCCTTGTTTTCCCTTCCACTGGGTTTTAAAGCTCAGTACATGGTGGGACCCAGTGAAGCAATTCTGTGAGCCTTGTGCCTGCAGTCCCCTGGGATCTGTGTCACCGCAGTGTGATGTGACAGGAAGATGTATCTGTAAATCAGGCTTTGTAGGAAAACAGTGCAGCCTCGGCAGGCAGGTGCACCATCAGGAGGAGCAGTCATGGAGGGCACAGCAGGTGCTGGGGTCTCCTCGGAGGTGGGGTTCCAGCAGCTCCAGCGGGTGCCCTCGGGGAGCCTATCGGGCCCCTGTGCAGGTAGGCACTGCATGACCGTATGAGCATGCTGTGTTCCTGGGCTGCAGATGAATTGTGTTGGAGATCTTTTTATCAAATAATTTTGATCGCTAAGTGTGCAAACTGGTCACTAAGTGTGCAAACTGCAACTGCAAAAATTAAACAATGCCTGACAAAAGCCTTAACATTTAAAAATTGGTGTTTTATGCTTTTAAAGTTGTATTTAGTGTGTAACTTTTCAGAAGGCATGGCTGTGGTCATTAGGGAGATGGCTCAGCAGTTAAGAGCATTGGCTGCTCTTCTACATGACCTAGGATAGATTATGAGTACCTAATTTAAAATCTTCTGTAACGCACGTTCCTGATTCCTGAGAATCCAGCACCAACTTCTGGCTTACTCAGTACTAGGCACCAATGTTGTGCACACACATACATGCAGACAAAAAACTTGAACACGTAAAGTCAAATATTTTCAAAAGCATGTCTATGGTCAAACCAAATAAAAATTTTGTTGAAGGGGACTTAAGGTATCAAAAGTGATGTTTTCTGGAGAATTAAGAGCTAATGCAATTAGTTAATGAAGATGATTACTTAATGCTATTAAGTAACATAGCCTGACCTTTCATCTTAACTAAGAATTTGCTAATTTCCACCTAATGAGTTTGCTCATGTGCACACCAAACACAAGATACACATTCTCACACTTACAGACACAAAATAAGAAAAACTTCCCATTTTCAAAAGTTTCTTCCCCATTGGGTGGCTCACAGTTGGGTGTCTCACAGCCACCTATGTTCCAGAGATTCCAACATCCTCTTTGTAATTCCACCATCTGTGCTCAAGTGCTCATGCATGCCAATGTTTGTGTATGTGTCTCTGGGTATGTGGGGGGATGTGAGTGCTTACCTGAGTGTATCTATGACTGCGTGCATCTGAATGTGTGTCTCTGTGTGTGTGTTTCTGGATGTATGTGTCTGTGTGAGTGTGTGTTTGTGGGTGTGTGAGTGTGATTGCCCATTGTGTAATTGAAATTATAGTCTAGAAAATGTGTATGCTGCTTTTTAGAATTTTTACTTGGTATTGGATCGTAAATATATTCTTATCATTAAAACTGCTTCAAAATAGATTTTACTTAATTGCTTCTCATTTTATAACAGTATATATTAATATAATTTATTTAGTGCCTCTCTAACAGTGAAAATTTGAATGTTGCAACATTTACATGCTATGGTAAACAATGTATAGTGAGCATGCTTCTTATTTACTCATTGTTCTGATAGCTGATAATTTCTCTGAGGCTAAGGGTTTTACATTAAAATGATTATTATGAATAAAAATGTTTTACTTTTTTATAAGTAAATTTAATCTTAAAAATATTTATTATTGTCATATAATTTTTACCTTAATATGATAAATTTGAATTATAACTAGAACTTAAAATAAAGCCAGCAGAAAAATTAACATGATTATTACATTCA
This sequence comes from Montemys delectorum, assembly GCA_019843815.1. Taxonomy (NCBI): domain Eukaryota; kingdom Metazoa; phylum Chordata; class Mammalia; order Rodentia; family Muridae; genus Montemys; species Montemys delectorum. Next base: position 46,482 of record JADRCD010216676.1, read on the forward strand.
ATCAACTCATTTTACATTTTAAACAATACAACTATTCTTAGCTAGTCATATTAAGTCTAAATCTTGGTGTAATTTTAATTTTCAAATTTCTAATACTGCTGACAATAATATTAAAAATCTAATGAGGCTTATTCATTTCTCTTTGGGTGAATCCCAATAAATGGCAAGATTAATTTTTACCAAGAAGTAATTATGAAGGCTAATTTTTCAAAATAGAAATTATTTTGACAAAGAAGTAATTACTGAGAGTAACTTTCCAGATTAAAATGCCAAAATAATGTGGCATACTTTATATTTATAAAAGAAAAGTAGTATGCGTTAAGTAAGATACATGCTCTTCATTTTCCTAGCACTAGTGACGATTCCTGAATCCACCAGTCTTTTTAATCATAGTTACCCTGGGCCTGATAACATATATTCCAAGAATGTCTTCAAAGCTAGTAATACAACCCATAGTGGGCAGGTGATGTGGTACCAGTGTGAGATCTACAGCTCCAAACTTGGATGAAAAAAACAAAAACAAAAACAAAACACATGGCTTTGCCTTTCTAGTATAATGAATTGATCGATCTTCCTTCACAAACTGGTTTCAATGACTAGAGTACTAAATATTGAAAAAATTTTAAACAAGTTCATAAAATTTAGAAGTAATTCAGTTTAGTGTATTAACAGTAAAGTGAGTAAAATTTTAAGTTAAAACCAGAAATGTGACCCATAATCCATTTCACATTGTGTTGGAACCGAGGAAGACCATAATGGCCGCTAAGACTAAGATAAAACACAATGCCTGTTTTGATACGATTTTGATAACATTTCCAAGTAGCTATGCTTTTCATTTTGTCAAAATAAAGAAATCTGTTGAGTTGTCAATGCTACCATAGAGCCTGGTGACCCATGGGTTCTTTACTACCACCCAGGCTAGATTTTGGGTATGAGCTAGCTTGCTGAGATTCAATAGCTTTCTTTTCTCATCCATGCCAGCCTGAAACCTTTGGCCTGCAACTGGGAAGGGGCTGTCTGCCCTGCAACTGCAATTCTTTTGGGTCTAAATCCTTTGACTGTGAAGCGAGTGGGCAGTGTTGGTGCCAGCCCGGCGTAGCAGGAAAGAAATGTGACCGTTGTGCCCATGGCTACTTCAACTTCCAAGAAGGAGGCTGCATAGGTCTGTGAACGTAACTAATGTCCTGTATACATTCATTCTTGGATTTTATAGTCCTAGCTCGGGTAATGATTTGATCTGTTAAAGAAAATGCATGTGGAAAACAAATATGCAATGCAGCACATTTAAAATAACAACTATGTTATTTGTTTTTTAATAATTAACGGAACACAGTGAAGTTGGAAACCCTGCGTGTAACTATGCTTGCCA
>JADRCD010216677.1:0-18181 GCA_019843815.1 Montemys delectorum
ACACACACACACACACACACACACACACACACACACACACACATCCACACACATACTCATAAGTAAATAATAAAAAATAATATCAATACATGGATGATATAAATGATGCATAAAATTTTAAAAAGGAATAGAAGGTGAATGCAAAAGAAAAGACAAGCATGCAAGTGATTGCAAAGCCTAGGAGAGAAGAGCAGAGACAGGCAAGGTAGGGACAGAGACAGGTGAGGGGAGGAGCAGCTGTAGTTCTTACTGACAAGTCTCTGCTCATGAACTGTGTGATTATGTGTCTGGAGGTTTTCCACACTGGCAGAACATCAATGATAAGAGCCATTGTTGTTGTGTTTAGCATTGAATCAAGAGTATTTCCATATATTTCCAGGAGCTTTAAACTTTGATCCATTAGTTCCCTCCTAGTTTCTAATAGCTTCCTTTGTTATATTAATAATATAATAAGGAAATCTCAAGGCTGCTTTATGGGGGTGAGAAGCTCTTAGCCCTTCTGTTCATGGCAACACACTTCACAGTTTCTCCCTCCTTCCTTCCTTTCACATTTCTTCTGCCTCTCCTTCCCTTCCCCCTCCTCTTTCTCCCCTTCCTTCACTTCTATGTTCTAGTGTCTTTGGTTTAGGAAGTTTTTCTATATGTGTCCAAAGAAGAAATGTAAGTCCACAAATCCATTGATCTACAATGGTGTCCTGTCTGCGAGATATGCTAGGGTAATAGTGGCACAGAACATGTGAGAGCAGCAAAGCAATGTCTGCCTTGATTTAAAGCCCAGTTTGTGAGATGGGACCCATATTCAATACTTCTTGGGTAGCCAAGAACCTGATAGCCCAGGGATTTAGGGTAAAACCACCAAATACTACTGTTCTAAACAAACAAACAAACAAACAAACAAACATACATACATAACAATAAAATTAGTTCTAACGACATTGTGCTACAGTTATAAATCAATACCTGGCTCAGCCATCATCAGATAAGCTTCCTTCTTCTTGTAGCAAATGGGAACAGATACAGCTTGGAGAGATGGAAATTTCTATCAAGTTGAAGGTAATATACATATTGAATTTCTGCTGAGGGAGTCTTGATACTGAAATTGTGATGATAGCCCACACAAATGACCCAGGAGCTAAGTCATCTCTATGACTATGATAAAAAGGACCCATGACTGTGTGTGTGTGGGACAACACCTTCTTCTTGAAAAACTATAACTGTTTCTCTTTTCTTTCATGATTTATATTTTAATAAAAACTTTTATGTTAGAAAAAAAGAAAAGATAAACAAGCGTTATAGAAGTCAATTTCACAAAATCTAAAGTGCCTTTTAAGTACTTTCTATTTGGCCCAGCAATCCTATTTCTAGGAAAATTAAACCAGCCCCCTTTCTCTTCAAAATAACATACACAGAGTAACATTTTTTATAGCAATGAAACACTTAAAAGATCTTCAATGAACTAGAATGGAGAATTTAAATATGACATATGAATGCCTTGAAATTCTGTGAGCCAATAAAACATATGAAATCTTTTGCATACTTGCTTAAAAATCTTGGAGGCACAATCGATAAATTGTGATCTCTATGTAAATAAGACCTGTGGAGACATACACATATATATGGAAAAGACTGAGACATGATACCATCAGCTACTCAGCTTTGGAAGAAGAAGAAAAAGAAGTGGAGGAGGAGGAAGATGAGGAGGAGGAAGAGAATGGAGAGGAGGAGGGGGAAAGGTGAGAGTTGATATTGTTATGTATTGAATGATCTACTTTGGTTCCCATACATGGGAGATGCACACTATACAGGTTATCAAGTACCACCACTTTTTCTTCATCATTTGAACAACAATAATAGAAACCAGAGACTGGAGAGATGGCTCAATGCATAAAGAATCTCAGTTCAAATCCCCAGAACCCACATGAAGCTGGAGGTGTTAGCCAGCATTCCTATAGTGAGGTGGGTAGTAGACACGGGCATCCCAGAAAGCTGGATGGCCATCTAGCCTGGCATAAGCATCGGTGAGCAACAGAGAGATCCTACCTTAAACAACGTGGGAGGAGGGAACATCATCACCTGATGTTCTATTCTGACCGCCACAAGAATGCCCTGACATTAGTGTCTGCACACACAGGCATGTACAAACACATATGCACACACACACACACACACACACACACACACACGCACACAGAGATAAGAGAGAGAGACATGCACACACACACATATTCACACACATGCCATACATACACATGCATGCACACACATGCATGCACACTTTTTTAAATGGATATTTAAAAACCAAACACCCTAAATGTAAGGTCTTTTCTTGCAAATTGCTTTCTGGCTGGTGATAAATGTAAATAAGAAAGTCTTTTTTCTTTCTGTAGCATTTCTCTATCCCTGCTTGCTACACTTTCTATTTATCCTCAAATCATTCACACTGCTTCTCATTCTAGACCTAACTTTCTACCTTTTGCTCTCAGAGTGTTTCTTTTTAAAGTTCACTATATAAAAGAAAACAGGAGACTGGTGTGGGATTGTGCTTAGCACTAAGTAGCACACACAAAATCTGTCCTGTCCATGTTCAGTTTCCTTCTAGGAAAGATGCCAGTGGCTCTGTTTTCCTCACTGTAAGGAGTCTGCTCTCCCATTATGATTTATTTAATGCTACCTTATGTCACTTAGTGCATCAGGAGTATTTGCTGGTGTAACTGGTGTGCTTTTTGATACCAATGTTGTGGAGAGCAACAAGCAGCATTTCCAAAAAAAAAGGGCCACAATTATACTTCTTTTATGTTTAAAAAAGGCAGCATAAAACTTAAATATTAAACTGAAAATTAAAAACACGTGGCTCTGTCTGGACCTCACATTTGATTGGGTAAATGTGTATATAAATTATACCTTTGACCTGAAGGTACTGCTTGCTCATTTTTAGTTTATGATTACCTTGAATTGGCATAGGGCCTTGTAAAAGCATACCCATGCAGTAGTCATTCATTCCATAAACTATATGAAATAAAACCCATCTTTCAGGCTCAATGAAGTTCAGAAGATCCGGGTCTTCCCTCCTATAAATGTATCACATTGCATTTACTGCCTAATAAAGTCTCAGAGAGCAAGAGTTGCCCTTCTTTTCACAACCTGATCCTTCACAAATTTACAAATGTAATGATTTAACCTACTTGAACTCCACAGTGGCTCCCTGAGGGAAGATGCGAGCAAGTGAAGGTGTCTGTTCCCAGTTAGCTAGGCCAGGCCAGCAGTAGTCAGAATCAGGGGAGGCAGCCTCGTGCCTGAGGGGTACCACTGGTCTCTGCTGAAGGTCTGTGTATCTGGAGCTAATGAGGTTAATACTCCAAGGTCACAGCAAGAAGACAGAGAGAGAGATTGGGTACTGAGAAGGCATACAACGGGGACATGATGCCAGAAGGCTGGCTCTCCAGGCAAGGGCAAGGACCTTTATCAAGCTGGAGGCCAACTTTGCCTGTAAACCAAACATAGATAAAAAGCTAAGGGACATGGGGATGGGTGACATTGTTGCTTGTTGAGGTGTTTGTTCTTGCCCAGCCACCACATGGCTAGAGGTTGTTTTCTCTGCAGAATTTTTTGCTTTGGACCTATCTTACCTGGAAAGGGGTTTAGTATTTTATACAATCCCAGGACACATTGCAGTAACAAGTCTGACACGATTTTATTTCTCCAGAATGACCTGGGACTAATAATTTTATTTTAATTTTTTAAAGGCTTGGAAACAAACTTTCAAGTAGCTAAACATGTAAAGAAGTATCATAATTTTACACGTATAACTAGAAAGTGTCCTTGGATAAAAATGAAAATTTTAGATCAATGATAATAGAGTCTAGCTGCACAATTCAGAGCATTCTGATCTGAAGCAGCAATACAGGAAGCTCACATGGGAAGTACAGGGTAAGTGGAGAAGAGAAAAATCAGGAAATGGTCTTCAAGATGATTCAGTGGATAAAGGTGCTTGCTTGCTGCACATATTCAATTCCCAGAACCCAGATAAAGGTGGAAGGAAAGAACAGACTCCACAAAGTTGGTTACTTGTGTGCCATGGCATGTGTGCCCACACTCAGACATCATGTGCACACACACATAGAATAGTAATAAATGGAAAAAAAAAAGAGAGAAACAAAAGAGGACTAGGTGTGTATCCATTTGGCTAAGTGCTTGCCTACTAGCATGGGCAAGGCTCAGGGTTCACTACCCAGCATGAAATAGAACATGTTGGTGCACATTTGTAATTTCCCAGCATGTGGAAGGTTCAAGGCCATCTTTAACTACATATGGGTCTCAAAAATGAAAGAGGCCCTGACTCAAAAAGGGGAAGGGATGACAAAGAAGAGAAATGGGATATGGAGGGAGGCACGCTTCAGAAGGTCCTCCTCTCAGAAACAAGGGCATGTTCCTTACTCAGCACATGGTTGAAGAACTCTTCCTCTATTGTAAGTTTGCAGATTATCCTTATTTAAAGTCAGATATTTTCTAAATTGTCTAGATATGGTATCCATTCAGAAAAAAAAGAATAAGATAATTAAAGCCATTTGCTGAGTAACTCAAGGGATTACTTCAGTTCTGATAAAATATAAATGGTTAGGGTCTAATTGTATCAACTTCTTTCTCTTGAGAACACAGTTCACCCATCAGCAGCCTTGGAATGGTGGCAGTGGAGTCTATATTTGTCTTTGTCTTACTCATCTTCAAAATAAACCATGGAAAACACTCAGAAGCTCCCAGTGACCTTGAGTTTATTTCTTCCATTCTCTAACTACTCAGCATCTTATAGAGAGCAAGCCATTCTAACCAAAATGATGGCGGTGCCATCAGAGAGAAGGTTACCCTCACAGACAACTCTGCAAAAGAGGTCCCCATTACCAGCATTTTAATCCAGGTGAAAAATCAAGGATTGTGTGTGGTAGTTTGTGGGCATTCTAAAGACATGAAGAAAATTAGTATAGAGATGGTCTGTGGAGGGGAGGGAGGTCAAGGAAGGAAATGGTGACAAACTGGAGTTAATGAGAATGTTCTCAGACAACTAAATGTCTGTCTTTCATTAAACTCTACTCCCTACGGTATAAGATTTTATCTTTTAAACATATAGGTGAGCCATATCCACCATCCTATGATACTGTTTGCGTACCATAAGGTAAGGATCTGAAACGGTTAAGGGTCTTTGATTAACACTTAGAAAGCAAAATGCATCCTAGGTTTGGGGAATTAAAATGCTAGTTGATCTTTGTTTTACAGATGGATCTGGAGACCTCTCTGTGTCTCTGAGGCAGATGAAAAAATCATAATCCTCTCTTCCCCCTTCGGTGAAGACTTATACTGAAAAGCTTGCCAGTGAAAAGTCTGTTTGCAGTGGTAATGTGCTTGCGCGAACATTTTGGGAAATATTTGCTTACTCCTCACAACAAATATTTGGCACAGCCACTAAGTCTAAAATAGCAAAACCAGCATGGAAGTATTGGAGAGGCAAGCTGTAAATAGCACATTTCAATGCAGCATTGAGTTTGGAATTATACTGAAAGTGTAAGAAACACTTCCCTCCTCCCAATGCTTCACAGAGAAGAGGTAGAAACACAGACTCATCAAGATAGTATGTAACTAGAGAGATCAAAACAAGCAAAGTAACTGGGGCTCTTAGTTCAGAAAAGAGTTGGCTTTAGGAATAAGTAACTAGTAAACATATATTCTAGACAATAAACTGATCCTCCAAACTACTAGCTGATTGACCAGCAACTTACTCAAAGGATCTGCTTTAAGGCCTTAGCTTTGCTCTGTACTTACCCATGAGCCTAATCTCACCTACTGACTCCACCTCTGCCTTGCAACATCCATTCTTAAGTCACCAGTCTCTGCCTGACTCCCTTTCCAAAGCCTCCGGCTGTGAGACTCTGCTGAAACTCTATTATGGTAGTTCTCTCTGGTTGCAGCAGATCTAAGAAAAATTTCTTGTTTTGACCAGTCAAATTGTGGGAGTTTAAAGAGAGTTAATACTCAATATGTGCCTTGACCTCATCTTCAGCATGTGTTGCAGTATTCTGGAGCCTGGAATTACAGCAGGTTTGTCCTTGTGACTTTCAGAAGTCTGTTTATAACCTCCTCAAAGCACTCATACCACCTTAGCTCATCATGGACATGTAAGTTTTTTTAAATAGGCTTGCTGTTTGAGATATCTGTATCTCTTTAGGAGACTTACTAATGGTAACAATGTGAGGGGTATTTGTCACATTGCTGCTCTAGATAGCTGACTATGTTCTTATATCCAACAATGTACGGTCCTCCTGTTGTTGGTAGATATAAATCTCAGCTACCAATGATGTTTGACTCCTAGAGACTCAACCTCTCCATCAGTCTTTGCATTCAAAACCCTTCCTTGGTGTAAGACTATCATATTCTGCTTCCTCTTATAAACTCTGCTGGCTTCTTTATGGAGCTTCAGGAACTACTGAGGAGTCTGTCACAACCTTGTAGTGGGAATGAGAAGCACTGCTAAAATACAAATCATGGTCATTTTCTTGTTTTCTTTTTCTTTTTAAATTTTATTTAATCTTATTTTTTTACACTCCAGATTTTATCCTGGTCTACCCTCTGACTGTTCCTCATCCCATACCTTCTCCCTACCCTACTGTCTCCACAAGGCTTTCCCAACCCCCTACTCCCCACCCCACCAGACCTCTCCACTCCCTGGGGACTCCAGTCTCTTGAATGTTAGGTGCAGCTTCTCTGACTGAACCCAGACCCGACCATCCTCTGCTGTATATGTGTTGGGGGCCTCATATCAGCTGGTGTAGTATGCTGCCTGATTGGCGGTCCAGGCCTGCCTGGTTGAGAGATCTTGGGGGTCCAGGTTAATTGAGACTGCTGGTCCTCCTATAGGAGACCCTCCTCAGCTTCTCCCAGCTTTTCCCTAATTCAACCACAGGGGCTAGTAGCTTCTGTTCATTGGTTCAGTGCAAATATCTGCATCTGACTCTTTCAGCTGCTCATTGGGTCTTTTGGAGGGCGGTTATGAGAGTACTCCATAGCCTCAGTAATAGTGTCAGGCCTTTGGGTCCCCCCTTAAGCTGGACCTCAATTTAGACCTGTCATTGGACTTCCTTTTTCTTAGGCTCTTCTTCATTTTTGTCCCTGCAGTTCTTTCAGACAGGAACAATTATGGGTCAGAGTTTTGACTGTAGGATGGCAACCTCATCCCTCACTTGATACTCTGCCTTTCTGTTGGAGGTGGGCCAATAGAACAAATCAGCAACCTACAGATTGGGAAAAAAACTTCACTAACCCCATATCTGATAGAGGGCTAATATCCAAAACATATAAAGAACTCAGGTATCTAGCCTCCAAAAAAACAAACAACCCAATCAAAAAATGGAGTATAGAGCTAAACAGAGAATTCACCACAGAGGAATCTCAAATGGCTAAGAAGCACCTAAAGGAATGTTCAAAGTCCTTAGTGATCAGGGAAATGCAAATCAAAATGACTCTGAGATTCCACCTTACACCAATCAGAATGGCTAAGACCAAAATCTCAGGTGACAGCACATGTTGGTGAGGATGTGGAGAAAGAAGAACACTCCTCCATTGCTGGTGTAAATTGGTACAGCCACTCTAGAAATCAATCTAGAGGTTCCTCAGAAAATTGGAAATAGATCTACCTGAAGACTCAGCTATACCACTCTTGGCAATATACCCAAAAGATGCCCCACCAGGCCATAGAGGCACATGTTCCACTATGTTCATAGAGGCCTTATTTGTGATAGCCAGAAGCTGGAAACAACCCAGATGTCCCATGACAGAAGAATGGGTACAGAAAATGTGGTTCATTTACATACTTAATACTCAATTATTAAGAATGAGGCCATCCTGAGTTTTGCAGGCAAATGGATGGAACTAGAAAATATCATCCTGAGTGAGGTAACCCAGACCCAAAAGGACATGCATGGTATGTACTCACAAATAAGTGGCTATTAGTCAGAAAAAAGTACAGAATACCCAAAATACAGTCCACAGAACTCAAAAAGTTCAACAAGCTGAAGGGTCCAAGTGTGGATGCCTTAATCCCATTTGGGAGGGGGAAGAAAGCAATCACAAGGGAGGAGGGAGGGGGAGAGGGATCTGGGTGGGAAAAAGAACAGGGATGGGAGGAGGGGAACATGATCACTTATTGGGTGGGGAAAGGACTGAAGCCCTGAGGGCCAGCAGAAAGAATGGAAACAGGCAACTTTGGGAGGCAGGAAGTGGGGGGACCCTCCAGAATGTAACAGAGACCTAGGAGGTGAGTGACTCTCAGAACTCAAAGGGAGAGACTTTTGATGTAACTGGTCATTTTCATTCTTCCTCTTACATGTAATCTACTGTGTGGATAACAGTACTTTTTAATAAGAATGTTGATACCATGCTATTGTATAGTGTACTATTTTTAAATATATAAGAAAGCTCAACAAAGATATGTACTTCATACTTTTATTTTTGCAGTGCTGGGAATTAAGTTCAGGGTCTTATACATGGTAGGTAAGCACTTTACCTCAGAGCTACACCCAAGCCTGCATTTATATATCAAAACAAAGAACTGACCAATTGTGAATTTATTAAATAATAAAGTAATAATAATTTATCATCACATCTTTCAAAGTTCTAGTCAAGACCAATAAAGGATGAAATGCTGCAACCAGAGATCACTCTGTGTTGACATTTTTTTGGTTGTTGTTGCCTTTTAATGTTTTTAATCCAGTGCCTTAAAAGGAGATGCTTAACTATTGATCTGGTTAGATACCATTTAGGATGTGAAGTATATACGTGCCAGCATGAATGAGGGTTATTCCTCTTAACACTTTCAGTGACACATCTTAAAGACCATAGCCATATTGGGAGGGATACAAAGGGCAGAGTGAAAAAAATATTTATAGCATATGACTGTAATGAAAAAATGTGATCATGAACCAACAATACACTAAACTGGTAGGACACAGTTTACATTAGATCATAAGAATGAATATCAAAAATACAGGCAATATTTAAAAAAAAACAGCAGTAAAAAATTTATTTATAATACAAACCAGATACTCCAAAATAATTTGTGGTTTATTTAATTCTTACCGTTCATCCCATATTCTTTTGAATGAGCTGAAGGAAGGCACCCGAGTAACTACCTCAGCTGGTTTTGATTTTGACTCTGAGTTCCTAGCAAGATGAAAACTCTAGTCTCTATAACAAAAAGAGATGAGATGTCGTTTTTAGAAATTTAGATTTCCCCCTCAATATAGCTGCATATTAAAAAGAAATGTATTACAACAAGTTTCTATATTCCTGAATTATCTTAGTATTTTGGGGCAAACAATAATTGCATAGAAATTCTAGGTAGAGGATGATCATGTTGGCGTTTATATGTGCAGCAGTGTATATTCAAAGAAAACCATTGTTATAACAAAACCAGCTGCATGTAATAGAGAGTAAATGATTTACAAGGTTGCTATGAGAAACTACTCTATTTTGTATTATCGTAAAAAGAACAGAACTGAATATTTGCATGACAAACGGGAGAATCCAGAAATTCCAAATGCAAGTTGGCTTAAAAAAAAAAAATTAAACGGATACTAAGGCTGGAAGGTGATTTAAAAAAAGAAAGAAAGAAAGAAAGAAGGCTCACTTCACTACAGAACATTAACATTTAGAATTTGCAAAGTTAATATTTGTCCAACAGTTGAAAAGAGGAGACCTACTAGCAGGGATCTAAATACTTAGAGTAAAGCTAGTTTCTGTTGTAAACTTCAATGGCATTGAGAACGTACCCTAGTCTGAACTCTATTTCACTTAAGCAGAGAAGGAGGGTGCATTTTTGTTCCTAAATGAAGCTTGACCCTGAAATTTGAACCACACCAAAAGCCTTAGAAGTCTGTGTTTTAATGTGTTTTATATATTTATCAATCAAAGCATCTGCCTGCCAACAGTGCAGCAGAAGAACTGGATCCCCTTTCCCTCCTAACTTGGCTAGGAAACCAGTGCCTCTGCTAGCCCAGAGCCCCCGTTCTACCCACACACAGCCACAGGTCACAGAATCACAGCTATTAGGATGGTCCACCCCAAGAGAGAGAGCTGGGTTCATGAAACTCCCTGTCAGTCCTGGGTGAAAGTTGAAAGCCAAAAGTCAGTGCTGGAGGAGTCCTGGCAGATCTGATGACTATCAAGGCATAGGTCAGAAACAGTGGAGAGCTGTGAAGGAGAGTGGAGGTTCCAGGTGACAGGTGGAGATGAGCCCGAGCCGCATCAATGCAGCCATGAGATCTTGCTGCTGCTGATATCCTCACACTCCAGTTCAGGTCTCCAAAATGTGTAGCCCAGGATTTTCAATTTGGCTTAAGCAACCATGAAATTTCTCATGTCTGATTTTGCTCCACTTATATCAATATAATAAAACCATTCTAAACAAATTAGTTGCCATAATTATCTGGTTCCTGAAGCTAAAGAACCTCTAATTATATACATGTGTTAATTATACATAGCCTATACAAAACATAACAATAGATTATGTAATTATATATGATATATTCATGAATTATGACACAGTAGCATCCTGTGGAATATTTATAAAATTGTATGATACAGTGAATGTGTAGAAATCACATATAGTATGTATGTTTTATATTATATACTATGTTTATAAAATAAGAGGTTCTTGCATAAGTCACCAGATCAGAGAAAGGTCCCAGGACACAAACTTCTATAACTGAAAGGCAGAATTAGAGTCTCTTATAGAAGTTGTCACTTTCAGGTTCTCTTTGTCCCTCATGCTTTCTTAGAGATGCAACAAATTCAAGAATTTAATCCAAGGAGTTCAGTGGTGAGTACGCTGGATGAACATGGAACATATTGCAAATGTAATTGAAAATGTATGTAAATGAGTGCAGTGCAGCAGGGTTTGGTTTCTGTCTTCATTAGTTTGCACTGTCACCGTAACACAATACAACGACACACCAGTTGTTACACCAGAGAGGACAGCCACTCTGAACCTTGGACCTCTGTGGTGCCTTTGCTTTGCAAATATGAATACCAATTTTGTCCATTGACGGGAAGTGTCAAGTGAGGATGATCAGCTCCAATCAGATGAAGACTAAGCACTGGTGTTGGCAACAGGTAGAAGTGGAATGAAGACAAAAATCAGGAGAGAATGGGGAAGTGGCAAGCATGGACAAGTCTGTCAGAAACATTTACTCTTAAGAGAAGTAGCTACAGAGGAAGGGGACATGTGAGCAAGCGTGTGTGTGTGTGTGTGTGTGTGTGTGTGTGTGTGTGTGTGTGTGTGTGTGTAGGAAAGATCTGGAAACAACACTGGCCAGGAGTGGTTTTCCAAGTGATGTTCTTCTATTTCTTCTATTCTTTTCTTTTTGAGACAGTTTTACACTGACTTGGAGCTTGCCAAGGAAGAGAGGCAGGCAGCCATGAATCCCTGGGGTTCCACATGGACCTAGTATAGCAGTCCCATGAGAGGCTGTGCCAGAGCCTGACCAATACAGATGCGGATGTTTGCAGCCAGCCATAGGACTGAGCATGGTTACCTCAAGGGAAGAGTTAGCGGAAGAACTGAAGGAACTGAAGGGGTTTGCAATCCCATAGAAAGAACAACAATAGCAACCAATCAGGCCTTCCCCCCTGCCCCCAGAGCTTCCAGGAACTAAACCACCAACCAAAGAGTACACATGGAGGGACCCATGGCTCCAACTGCATATGTAGCAAAGGATTGCCTTATCTGGCATCAATGGGAGGGGAGGCCCTTGGTCCTGTCGAGGCTTGACACCCCAGCACAAGGGGACACTAGAATAGTGAGGCAGGGATGGGGTTTGGGTAGGGAAGCACCCTCACAGAGGCAAAGGGGAGGTGGGATGGAGAGTGTGAAGGGGGAAACAAAGAAGGGGGACAACATTTGAAATGTAAACAAATAAAATAACCAAGAAAAAAGTAAGGTATGCAAAAAAAGAGATGTGTAGCTGTTGCCCTACTATGTGCTGACATAATTTCTATTTGATCCCCTGTTTCTCTTCCTATCAAGACCCAGAAAATGCCATATTAGGATACATTTAATCATTCAGGATTTAAATCATGAATAGTAATACACATGGAGTTTCAGTTTCCTCCTCCTTATCCTTTATGGAGCAAAAACTAAGGTTCATGTCAGGGATGAAGCTGATGGGGCCCAGGGAAAAGCCCAAACAATGCCATCCCATTGTTACCCTGATAAACGAAGTCACAGGTAAAAGGAATCTCATCTTAGTTTTTGTTTCTTAATTTGTACCCTGTGAATCTTTCAGATGCCAACCTGAAGGATCCTTTATCTGTGGGGGTCCTTGCAAGTGTCTTAGCCAGCAGGGAAATGATCCACAAAGAGGCGAGAAGAAAAATTCAGTTCAGCCTGACTTGATCAGTGCTAGACCAAACTTTGGGAGTCTGATGCCAGAGGTTTACTGTCAGCATATCTAAACACAATTTAAGTACAATTTGAAGAACAGTTTCCTGGTGCAATGCAACCCCCAGTGCACAAAGAGGCGTAACAACATTGAAACTCAGCTCAGAGTACATGTTATTTCTTCCAAGAAGGTAGGTTCTAGAAATAGGAAGGGATCTGACGTGGTCTTCATCATACAGATAGCACAGGGGTCTTTTGTGCTTTTAGCTACCCCTGGCCCCGGTTGTGGCAGCTTTGGGGAGCCTCTTGATGTACAGATAACGAAAGGGTCATTTGGACTGCCACTAGCCACCTCCAGTCTTGGTTGTGGTTGCTTGACATGGCCATGCAGATTAGCAAGCTTTAACCACCTTCAATTTCCAGCCTCTGGTAGGAGGCTCAGCAGGATGCCTCAGATCTCGCTGTCAGAGGCCCCTTGCCTTTAACCTGATACTCTGTCACTACCGTGCGGCTTTTTGAGAACATGGGACAGACTTGATTCACTTTCAAGGCCCCTTCTGAAAAGCAAGATAGGATGAGTTTCTTCATTTTGATGACTACGTTTATCTGGGTTCTCCATCAATTTGCTGGTTTTGCACAGTCTTTTTACCTAGTTATCTTGATCTTATTTATCAGTCTATTCTTTACCTGGCAGGAGGAATCTTTATCTAGCCTTCCTGTTCTGTCCATTGTTTTCTCTGTCCCACCCCTTTTTAAAAGACTGGATCTTACATTGAAATCCAGGCTGGCCTTGAACTCATGCCCTGTTAAGCACAAGCTGAACTCAGCATGTTTGCAATCCCTTTGCTTTGGCTTTCACATTACTGACTGCATATGCGCTGGCCATTACCTCTTTCTTAGTGTCTACTTTGAAATGGGAGAGTGGGAACTGACTCTTTTGTCCACATTGGCTTTCCATATCCTTTCCTTTTCTGAGGCTCTAAGCATCACTCATCTTACTCTTGCATGAAACCAGACGGTCACAAGAGACTGCCAATTACTAGGAATGAAAAAGGCATAGATGCCGAAAGCTGTTATCAACTCATTACCAACCTTACAACCGCATGAGCTTGTTAAGGCATGTGTTTCAAAGAAGTCACTGGGTTTGCCCTCCTAGAATAAATTTAAATTTAGCCTCATTTTATAGTGTTTTCTTTGGTTTTGCAACAGACATCAGTTTTAGCTCATCACAGAGATTTATCTCCATATCCACTGAATTATTTTTTCTTCTGTAAGTGCCTTTCCTTATAAAATTGTAGGCTTTGATATAGTTTGAATGATCGCAAACTAGAATTTTCTTGCTTTTAAATCTGTTCAACTTGTATCAGTTTAAGCAAACATTGATGCTTGAAGAAAATGTGTGAATACTAATGCATACATACTTAATAGATACAAACCTGAACCATGATAAAATTTCATAGTTAATAAATTCTTTTTGTTTATAGAAGATTTTTCCATCTGGCACTGTTCTCTGCTCGGTAACACATTTAATGCTGATTGAGGTGGTGGATCTATTTTGATCTCCTGAATGAAAACCCAACAGTTTTCTACAAAAGACGACCAGTTAGCATTTCATCTCTTTTGTCATAGAAGCAAAAATGATTAGTGAAGGCCTGGATGGCTCTTTTTCCACGGATAATGTCCATTTATACCCTTGAGTCTCTCTGCCACTTATGGACAACAAACACCATGGATTGCTGCTTTCTGAAGAATGCCATGGGTTACAAATCAGTCACTTATCCTTGTCTCTGTGCTCACACTAAAGCAGAGTTAGGCCTTGGTATCACATCAAGGATGCTCAGGTAATGTTTACAGCCAATTGAGGTACAAGAGTTGTTGAAAAGACATGGAGAGCCTGCTTTCCAAGTGTCCTGTTACATCTTGAAATGAACAACCCTGAAGACAGTCTTGTGCTTAATTTTGGCTATCCAGACAGCTGTGATCCTTCTGATCGCTACAAAATTACTGGAGTTGAAGTTTTCGATGGCCCTTTTCTATATTATAGCTAGTAGGTGTTTCTAAGGTGACCTGAGAATGTGTAAAAAAGATAAGCTCATGCCCCTAAGCTGAAATATGTTTGTTTTCAAATATTCAGATGGACTAGGTCATTGTTCAGCTTAGTTGAAAATTGCTTCAGAAGAGATGGTTTAAAATCTGGCCTTGGGACAAGAAAAGTTTGACCCATCATTCAAAATAACATCTTTCCACCCTTGGTTTTGCATAAAAATCATAAAAAAAATAAGACAAAATACAACAAATGCATTTAAAGATTCAGTAAGTAGAAATACAGACACAACCTATTGGGTAAGAAACAAAGACATCAAATATTTTTGAGAGTATCTTGACAGTTAAATGTTCTCCAGATTAACCCAGAGTCTAGAAATACTATATATTCCATGCAGACCATTAAACTCTTTAAAAATTTGGTTTTTTACAAAGCACAAGGACAAATGAACCAATCTTTTCTAATTTGTATGTGTGAGTGCAGATGTGTACGTGTGTGCGTATGTGCATGTGTGTGTGTGTGTGTGTGTGTGTGTGTGTGTGTGTGTATACCCATGTGCTGTGCAACTTTATGAAGTTGGCTCTCTCCTGTCACCTTTGGTAGGTTCCAGGGATTGAACTCAGGTCATTCAGCATGTATAGCAACTGCTTTACTCACTGAGCCATCTTACCAGTGAAGATAATGGGCTAAAGTTACTTTAATAATAATCGTTCAGTAATAATAAAGATTCCAATCATTGCTGACCTCTATCTAAACCAAATGAGAGGTAACACTTGGAAGACTGAACACTTTAAGATGAGTCATCATGAGACAGCTGAGATTGGAGAGAGAACAAACTTAAGAATTCACTGTTTTTTTTTCAGGGATAACAATTCTTACTCTTCAGCAAGTAGGACTTTGAGAATTCTGTGATTAGAAGGTACTCTCAAGGCTTAGGTGGATTTTTTTTTTAACCAGGTCTATAGCTTGTGTGTTTGTAGAACAAGGAGTATGACTCAACTCTTCTGATATATTGGCCTGTGGACTTTTCTGATTGTCACTCACAAAATTCATTATTATTAGAGAAGAAGATTTGGGGCAAGTGTGATGGGAAGGTGACAAAGGTGTCTGTCCTCAAGACAGATGATCTAATTCATTCCCTGGGACCCCATGTGGCAGAAGAAGAGAATCAGCTCCTGTGAGTTGTCCTCCAACCTCCACTCGTGTTCTGTGGTATTTTCCCCATCCAATAACTAACTAAATAACTAAATGAATATATTTTCAAAAGAGAGGTATTATTACAAAAAAAAACACTCTCTGTGCATGCTCATAAGGAGACAATTTGTTCATCTACAAACCGTTGTTTATGATAGCTGAAAATTGGAAACAATTTAAATGTTCCTTGGAAGGACAAAAGATCAAATAGGGTTTATTCATCTTGTCCAATACCATATAGCAGTTGTCATAAATACATTCCTGTTATATGAATTCATATGCATTTATTTGGTTGAGGGAACAAAGGTTGTCTGACATGAGACCATAAACAAGAAATGGAAAATCTTTTACATGAAACGTCCTTATGTGCAAGTGTGTGCTCTGCTCCACAATTTCTTGCCCTCCCCAGCATCTCTATAGTTCAAAGAAGCTGCCGATAACAGAAGTTATACTGATGGCTATAAGGGAACAGTTCAAGGCTTTTTAAGCCACTTGCTCTATGTGTAATTTCTTCTAAAACTTGAGCTGTTGGTGTCGATTTCCTCAAGCAGGGCCAATTAATTAGAGTTACATTTGCTTCCTTTCTCTGATCATTAATTGCTTTCATTTGGGGGAGAGAATATACAGGACATCTTGAAATATCTACATACATATATACATATCTATTCCTTCCAAATTAGGGGATGCATCATTAATAAATTACATAAAAAGAAAATCTGTTTTAGAATATCTTATGTACCCAATTAGGTAATTAAAGTGCACCTTAAGTCTTTGTGCTACAGTTGGACTAGTTGGAATTAGGACTGGGAGGAGATGCCCTGATGTATGTTTGGACAGACTTTGATTTTACAGATGGCTCAAAGAAGGAAATTTTCTTCCTAAAGATACATAGCCAGCAGGATGCAAGCATGGGATTCAGACCCAGGCTTCTGGCTCAGGCTTTGCACACTACGTAGCATATTGCTTCTTGTGCATCACAGCCTAAGTCCTCATGATTCCATAAGACTTATTAATCAGCCCAGTGATGAAAATGAAACAAAACAACTCAAATCCTTGAACTAGTCTTTGCTATTAGATTTCAGTGTGCCAAATAATTTCTTACTTAAAGTATGTTGTGTGTGTGTGTGTTTGTGTGCAGTGAGTGTCTGTATCTAAAGTTTGAAAGTCTTTTTTTTTTATTTTTAATTAGGTATTTTCTTTATTTACATGTAAATTTCTCCTTTCTCAGTTTCCCCTCCAAACAAACAAACAAACAAAAACAACAAGAACAAACCCCTGTTGCCTCCCCCTTCCCCATGCCTGCTACCCCACCCTCTTCCACTTATTGGCCTTGGCATTCCCCTACACTGGGGCACAGAACCTTCACAGGGCCAAGATCCTCTCCTCCTATTGATGATCGAATTTGCAATCCTCTACTATACACATGCTGCCAGAACAATCAGTCCCACCATGTATAGTCCTTGGTTGGTAGTTGAGTCCCTGGGAGCTCTGAGGGTACTAGGTAGTTCATATTGTTGTTCATCCTAAGGGGCTGCAAACCCTTAAGTTCCATAAGTCCTTTCTGTAACTCCTTCATTGGTTACTGTGTACTCAGTCCAATGGATGGCTGTGAACCTCTACATCTGTATTAGTCAGGTATTGTCAGAGCCTCTCAGGAGATAGCTATATTTAGGCTGGCTTGTCTTTCCTTCAGTCTCTGCTCCATAGTTAATCTCTGCAACTCCCTCTGTGGGTATTTGGTTCCCCCTTTTAAGAGGGAATGAAATGTCCACCTTTTGGTCTTCTTCCTTCTTGAGTTTCTTGTGGTTTGTGGATTGTTCTTCTTGTATTCCAAACTTCTGGGCTAATAACCACTTATCAGAGAGTGCATACCATGTGTGTTCTTTTGTGATTGGGTTACCTCACTCAGGATGATATTCTCCAGATCCATCCATTTCCCTAAGAATTTCATAAATTCATTGTTTTTAATAGCTGAGTAATACTTCATTGTGTAGATGTACCACAATTTCTGTATCCATTCCTCTGTTGAGGGACATCTATGTTGTTCCAGTTTCTGGTTATTATAAATAAAGCTGCTATGAACATGGTGGAGCATGTGTCCTTAGTATGCCCAGGAGTGGTATAGCTGGGTCCTCTGGTAGAACTATGTCCAATTTCCAGAGGAACCGCCACACTGATTTCCAGAGTGGTTGTACCAGTTTGCAATCCCACCAGCAATTAAGTAGTGTTCCTTTCTCCACAACCTCTCCAGCATCTCAGCATCTGCTGTCACCTGAGTCTTTTATCCTAGCCAATCTGACTGGTATGAGGTGGAATCTCAGAGTTGTTTTGATTTGCATTTCCCTGATGACTAAGGATGTTGAACATTTCTTTAGGTGCTTCTCAGCCATTCAGTGTTCATCAGTTGAGAATTCTTTGTTTAGCTCTGTACCCCATTTTTTAATAGGATTATTTGGTTCTCTGGAATCTAACTTCTTGAGTTCTCTCTCTCTCTCTCTCTCTCTCTCTCTCTCTCTCTCTCT
>JADRCD010216677.1:29715-41555 GCA_019843815.1 Montemys delectorum
TTTTTTTTTTAACAACCCAAGTAGGTGATGTTCTTTTTCTTTCAATGCTCTCAAAAATTAATAATAGAGAATCTAGAGTTAGACTGGCACATATGTAGATGTGTGTGAGTGTGTCTGTGTGTATGTGTCGTGTGTGCACGTGCACACATGAGCACATGCATGCATTGCACCTGCCTCCTGGCCTCTGGCCTCCTTATTGCCAGGCTTGTCCCATTTCTGACCACACAGCACCAATTGCTTGGGAATCATTCCCACATGTGTGGTAGTTTGGACATGGACCTGTGCCCACTGAAAATTGAACAGAAGCCATATACCATTTCAACCCAGCACTCCAGAGGTGGAAAAGAATCGGCATTAATCCAACAACTCCCAAGTGCTGTGTCTTCATTTGTCCCTTTGAAGCCTGGGAAAACAAACACTATTTCAGGATTCTTGACGTTCTCATTAAGATCGGTTTCAAAACAGAACAGCTAAAGTTACTTGTCAGGCTACCCTATAAATCAGTGTGTTTATCAGAGTTCTTTGCAGGATTTTGTTTTGGTTGTTATTGTTTTGTTTTTATGGGGGAGGGGAGGAAAATTTGTGTTTTTTACACTTGGATTCAAATGTATTGTTGCTTTATTCTTTAAAGCTTGCATAGGTGTTTAGAGTTTCCTACTAGAAGTAAAATATTACAAAGCACTCGTGTTTGGAGCTGAATCTTGCTGATTTTATGAAGATGGTTTAGAAATAAAGAAGTGACTCTTCCATGTAAAGCAATCTGTCCTAAAGGAGCTTGTGCTCTCCCTCTCCCTCTCCCCGCACCTTCCCCCCTCTGAGAGAAGGAGAGGAGAGTGTGGACACCCCTTTTCTACCTCCGTGCTTTCTGGTTAAATACAGAGTTCTGTAATGTGTGGCAGCCATGTGGCTGACCTTATTAACACATGTGCTTCGTAAGTAAGGAAGAGTTTCTATTTTCCTGCAGATGTTTTTCATCAGCTTTAGATGTTTTCCTCATTGGCTTCCATCTGACTTGGGGAAATGGCTTGTCCTTCTCCTTGCCTCAGTTTCTTCATCACCAAAGTAAGAGGGTTGATGTACATAATTCATGTGTTCTTATTTCAAATACTGAATTTTGGCCTTGCTCACCCACTTCCATTTTGGAATATATTTTCCTCGAATTGGCTTTTATCAAGTTGTTATAAACTCTACATGCCTTTTTTTGTTGCTTTTTCGGGGAGGCATATGAATTCATACAAGAGTGTTTGCTCATTTTTCATATAGTGTGAGATTTTTGAGTATTTCTCAGGTATCACTCATCAGAAGTATCTCTCAGGCCATTGAAAATGGCTCTGCTTTCCAAATCCCTAAGTTGATTCTGGGGTGTATAGTTTTGTGTCATTTGGAGGTGTTCTGAGAGTTTATGTTTGTATTGTTTGATGTTCTCCATTCCACAGTTCACGGCTGTCATTTCTTACTCTTAATCCTGGTTAGATTTATCTCATAACTTTTTCTTAGTTTAGGGTCATGAAATATGCATTCTCTCATAAAATATTCTATTGTAAGAAAATGCTTGTTTTGGCATCAGTATGATATGTCTTAATTGTTTGAATCATTTCAGTTTATCAAGGAAACATGGCACCATCATGGAGCTGATATAGATTGTGCATCAGCTCTCTGTCTTTCTTGTATGCTCATCTTTGGCTTGATGTATAGTAAGTCCAGTCATCTTTTAGCTATCCTGTTGGCAAACAACAAGAAGTGATATAAAATCTGGTCAGAGTTGCCCTGTAGCTAAGATAACTCTTTATACCCTACTAGATCTGTATTTAAATAACAGCATGTCTCCATAATGGAGCTTAGACCCCATCGTTAAATGATGTGGAAACATTGAGGCTTCGTGCTTCAGGTTTGGGTTGTTTGCCCTGTAGAATGACTACCTGTGACCATCATCAACTGGAGAATTTCATGTGGATAAAAATACTGTAAGCAGAACCAAAATAAGGCTTGCTTCTTATACAGTTCACGTAAAAATTGGCAGCGCGATGTAAGAAGCGCTGAGAGCTGGGGTCTGGCTTGTTTGTAAAGTCCTTTTTATTTCTCAGTCAATAACTTTGAGGCAGGAATCACTGGAGCTTTTTATTCTTTGAAAACTTCACAAGATTTATTGTTTATCACTTCTTACAGTTTACTCATTTTACATATTTTATTCAGGAAAAGGGTTAGATCCATTTTATGTAAATATAAGTAATGGTATTTATTTAACAAACTATGTACTATCCCCATTAATAAAATTAATAAAATAATAAAATTCTTTTACTACTTATATAAATTATATTTTGGGATAGGGACTAAATATTTTATTTAAATGTCATCATTATTTGTCATTTTATGGTACTCAGAAATAATTAGAAGTGATGAATTACTTTCAAAGTTTCTGGCTCAGTGTCTTTGAATGTTAAGTATGTCCTTGGGCCATTAGTAACAGTTGTCCCATATGGAAACATAATTAGCTATTGTTGATAAGAATTTTTGATGATGATTTTTGAATTATGAGGGGAAGTTTTATCTAAAACACTTCCCATACTCTCCAAAGACTCACTCCCATGGTGTGTATCACTCTGTAGAAACTAGACCATTTGTTTGCTTGATTTGTTTTCTTTTTAAACAGTGAGTAAAACTAGAAACCTGTAGCTGACTGGTTTTCATTCAGTTTGTAGACAGATGTGTGGTCACTTTACTTAACTGCTGTCCGGATATAACAGTGCTTGCTGCCATTATTTGTTACAACCAACTTTTTTTCTTCTTTTTAAGGTGGTTTAGATTAGAATCCAAACAAGGAAAAAGAATAAAAAACAGGGGTGAGATAAAGGTCAATATTCAATTTATGAGGAACAACATGACAGCAAGCATGTTTGACTTGTCAATGAAGGACAAGACAAGATCACCTTTTGCAAAATTAAAAGATAAGATGAAAGGGAGGAAAAGCGACGGGGCGTTTTCTGACACTTCCTCTGCCATCATTCCAAGCACTCACATGCCTGATGCCAATCCTGAGTTTTCAAGTGGTGAAATGCAGATGAAATCCAAACCAAAAAAGCCTTTTCTTTTGGGTCCTCAGCGGCTCTCTTCTGCCCATTCGATGTCTGATTTAACTGGGCCCCACTTATCTTCCGAGAAGCTAAAGTCCAGCACTGTGGGTCCAACACATCTTCTCAGTCGCCAGATAGATTCCTTTGGAGTTGTGCCAGAAAGCGGTAAGTGGTGCCTCATTTCCTTTCTTCCTCTCTCCTATTTTATGTAGTGTAACTTCTAAAGATAGAAAATGAAAAGTAGTGTTTCTAAAGCCAGTCATTGATTGTTTGAGTACCTCCCAACCCCTAATTGATATAGTCATTGAAGACAAGCTTGCTTGTATCTGTATTTTGTTGTATGTGGTAGTGAAATGAATCCTAGTCTTCTTTCAGGGCCTGGCCTCTTTTTTTTTCTGCTGTCATTTCTCCATTTCAAAAGCTTGCAGCAGGCATTGGTTGGCAAAGTGCTTGCCTTGAAAGCATGAAGATCTGAGTTCCATAGATACCCTAAATGCACATTCAGAAAGCAAGACAGGAGTAGAGGAGGTAGAGACAGGTGGATCCCTGGGGGCTCCCTGGCCAGTCAGCCAAGACCACTTGGCAAATTCCACACCAGTGAGAAATTCTGTCTCAAAAAAACCAAGATGGGTAGTTCCTAAGAAATACCAGTTTTGGTTGACTTCTGGCCTCCACAAATATCCACATACACCAAAATGGAGAAAAAAAGCCTGCAACATATATTCCATTCAATCCAGGTATTCCTAGAATATATTCAGAGGAAACTAAATTGGATTCTAATGATGGAAAAGTTTAAGACTTTTCAGTATGATTATGAGAGCAGGTCCTTGGGATTGATTTTATACTTTTCTCATGTGATGGTTTCTGAACCAAGGAAGATAGTAATATGATTGTCTAAAAATATACTATTATTAGCATATCTACTTATAACATCCCTTACCTAATTTTAAGATTGTTTTGATTATTTTGAGGGTTAATTTCGTTAGTTAATTGCTCTCATTCTGAAGCAGCAGAATGTGTCAGATAGTGTAATAGCAAATGTCACCCATCACCTACTAATGGGAAAAAAAAAATGTTTGTAGGAAGTCTCAAGTCTCCACACAGACGAACACTAAGCTTTGATACTTCTAAACTGAACCAACCTGGCAGCATTGTGGATGAAGGTGAGCACTCTTTTGGAAGACAGAGTGACCCATTTACAAATGTGACTGCTTCATTACCCCAAAAATTTGCAACACTGCCAAGGAAGAAGAATCCATTTGAAGAAAGCAGTGAGCCGTGGGACAGCAGCACGAATTTATTTTCAAAACCAATTGAAGTCAGGAAAGAAAGTAAGAGAGAGAAAAGGGAGAAGGTGAGCCTCTTTGAAAGAGTGACGGGGAAGAGAGATAGCAGGAGATCTGACAAGCTGAACAATGGGGGATCTGATAGCCCATGTGACTTGAAATCACCTAGTGCTTTTAGTGAAAACCGGCAGGACTATTTTGAATATGAGTCAACCAACCCGTTTACAGCAAAATTCAGGGCTTCAGCTATAATGCCATCTTCAAGGTAAGTTCACCAGGAGGAGCATGTGCCATTTGGGGAACCTTGTACTTGAAAGTAATAAGTATTCCTTTTAGATGCATGAATATTTTATATTTTTATTTACTTATTTATTTTTATCTTTTTTTTAAAAAAACAAAACAAAACAATTCATCATAGATCTAAACATTTTTGTTTGCATGTGCCCCTGAAATTGGATGTTTTATTTTGGAAGGGTGAAGCCTTGTTCTTCTCTCTCCCAGTCTGGCCCTACCTACGGGAGCCAGAAACCCACCGTGGCTCTTGGAGAAAACAGCATGGTGTTTGATGAGGCCCAGTGAAAGTACATAGACCATGGGTGTGAATTCAAGCCAGAAATATGTTTCTAGGTGCTTCCGAGGGATTAAATCAGGGGCTGTCTGTCAGGAGAGCGTCAGTGAGCCAGTGGCAGTCAGCATGGTGCTCTTTAGCAAATGCTGAAGGACTAATATTGTCGTTATACATGGTAACTGTCTTTATTAAATGGCTGACCAGAAATAGCTTTTATTCATGAATACGTGAGTGTTTTCTAGAATCCAGTAACCCTTGGGGGTACTGTCTGTATCCTAACTAGAACCCTGGGTGACAAGTAGCCATGGGCACAATCAGCTGATGAAAATTGGAGTTTTGAAGCCTTGGGTCCTACTGTGTCTACTGGTGCTTACTTCACAACATTAAAGTCAGAGGTTCTGCAGATGTGAGTGATAGAGGACCTGCTTAAGGAACCTCAAGCAAAGATGAAGATGACCTTGAAATCTTAAAGTAATTGTGGAGAAACACAGTAGAGGCTGAGCGTTTGCCACAGAATGGAACCTTGTTTCCAGTTATAATGTGTAATATATAGACTTGAGTGGGAATCCTGGCTGTGGAGTACTGTGACCTCTCTAGATCCCAGCATCTACATCACTGAGGCAAAGAAGATAATACATAGCTTGTAGGATGTAGTGAGGATAAGTAACACACATATGAGGAAGCACAGAGTACAAAGCCAGGCACCAAATAGGGAACCAGTAGATGGTCACTGCTTCGGGCTGAGCATCCTTGACTTGGAACCTGATCCACTTTTATGAAGAAGTATAGTATCAGTATTAAGGCTTTCATCATGGATAGAACCTTGAGTTTCAGATTTGGAACATTTAAGATTTGGAATTTTTACATGGAAAGTCAGTGCAGATATTCTAAAATTCTAAAACCAAACTGAAGCACCTTGGGTCCCAGAAGTACTGGGTAAGGGACAGGTGACCTCTGTCTCAATTGATGTATTATATATCGTTTTCTTTAAAATTGGGGCTTTTTGTTCTGTCCTAGTATAAACAGAAGATGAAGCATTAACAGCCACTTGGGTATGCCTTTCTCTTGGGCCTCTCCCTCTTGTATGCAAGGCCTACCATTGAATATATATCTTCTATGCTATGTTAAAAAAATACACTTAAAATTTCCAGAGGGAAGTACTCATTTTCTGTATCTTTTCCTTATTATTAGATGGAGATTTGCTGTGGTTTTAGAAAAAAAATTATTCAGTTTTGTTTATAGACTATACTTTAGAGAAATAAATTTTTCTTTTGTGGTAACAATAGTTAAGTGAGGAGTTGATGTGCTGATGTGCTGTGCTAACACACAGACACTTCTACATGTAGTTTCTATTTCATCAAATCTTAAATACAGGCATAAATAAAAGTGTGCCCTTCCTTTCTGAACATTTTTATTTTTTGCAGGAGATTACTGAAAATAACTGTTCAAGGTAACTAAGAGATTGGCTAAACTAGGTAATTTTAGAATCAGTGGAAACCAAGAAAAATGGGAACTAGTTGTAAAATAATACAATACAAATAATATGAAAAAATAACTGTCCTCAAGCTGTGGGCTGCCATGGGCTATAACAGGGAGGAGGCCTTCACTAGATTTCAGCTTCATTTTGTTCTACTTTAATATTAACACTGCTATCAAAATCAGGGTTGTATTATAAATTCTATGGTTACAAGGATAGAAGAATTTTTTTTTAAACTTAAGACTTTTTCTTTGTGTTTATGAGGCTCCAGGTATGGGGACAGAACATGCATTCCTGGAAGTTTCTGTCACAAGTCATCTTTCTGGTAAACTAGAACATTTATAGTTAGTGGGTGGCTCCAGTTACGGTACAGAACAGTGGGATGTAAATGGGCTGAAACAAAGGCTGCAGGTCCTAGTTTCCAGCCAGCAGTGTCAGCATGGGTCGAATTTGAGAGGCTATGGCCAGGATAGTGTCTAGAGTTCCTCTCCTAGTGTTATCTTCAGCTGGATCAAGTAGCATCCAGACCAGGAGTTTTGAAGCTGCAGATGGTGTACTGTGAATTATTTTTTCAGTATGTTAAGTAAAACCTACTTAGAGAGATCCTGATTCTTGTGACCCATGGTTTTGAGACTATTGAGTCAACTTAAAGCACAGTGCATTGCCAAGAAGCTGGTGTGTGAACTGGCACCTATGAGTCTAGGAGCACAGGAGTCATGCCTGTCCTCTAAGTAGACTAAGCATGTCACTAGAGCTGGAGAATTTTCTTTATGTTCCTCCATCTTCAGTCACTAAAACCAGAATTTTTAGAAGTTAAAGTTTATAGTATTTGCATATGTAATATCTACCCAAGGAAATGCCACATTGGAAACCACAAAATAAGCTTTATTTTGCATCTTTGACTCATTCCTGTATCCTTGTGGGAAATTGATGAGGAAATTAGCCAGGTTGCCTGCATCAGCAGCATCCTCTCTGATGCTCACTCTAGCAGGGTTCTTCCTGCTGACCTGCTCTGCTTCCCTGAAGCCTTTTCCACTCTGCTAGAGAGTAGTGGCTCCCCAAGCTCAGTGTGCTTTCTGACACAGTCTAATCTTCTGAAGGATCGTGCATTGTGCACCAGCAGCTTAGTCACCTTTTCCTTCCACTGTTGTGAGTAATTTCATTCATCTTTTTGACCATAATCTCCTGCATGCTTTTTGAAAGGCAGTGCACATTAAAGGTTTCGAACATAAACAGGTTAACAATGTTCTTCTCATTATGCCTGTCTCCTGCTTTCGGCCTGGTGTTAACAGTGGAGATCTCCCTAAAACACTGAAAATAGGTCCAAGAAGGTTCATATGTATATTTTTATTTTAAAATCTAAAAGAATGATCAGGTGAGTCAGTATACACCTGTTAGCCAGCACTCAGGAGGTTGTGGCAGCCTGGGCAACTTTTGAGATCCTATTTCATAATTAAAAGTTTTAAATAAATGAACAAAGATATATTTCATTGGTAAGGGTACTTGTTTAGAGTGTGCAAGTTCCCAGTACTAATTTAAAAAGCTGAATTTTAACTAATATTTAAGATTTTGACATAAGCAGCCATTTCTATTGTCTGTATGGCAGGTATGCTAGGTCATCAACTGGGGTAACTCCAAGTCTCAGTGGTTTCATACAGGACCTCATTGAGAGGGGAATGGAGTAAATAGGTACTCAGCCTCACACAGCTTCTCTGGAGCCAGGCCTTTTCCTTCTTGTACTGGCACCACTGTTATTTCGCACAAGGAGAGGTGAGGAACAACTAGCATAATAAGTTGTCATGTACCAGGATTGGAATCATGAGTCTACATATGTCTCTTTGGCCAGAGTTCAGTCAGGTTTCATCCTTACTGCAAACTTAAGAAATTTGTTTTTTTAAAAAAAAGAAATAAAGAAATTTGGTTTAGCTGTGTGTTCAGAAGGAAACTGAGTTGGTTTAGTATACAGCATTGTATAAATGAAAGACACCAATCGAGTGTCTCTTGAGATTCTGGATGCATGTAACTCTTGCTATCTCTCAGTGCCCCACTGCTCCTGAGCATGAGACTATAGTTGGAACTCATGTCCTTTATAGGAAAATGTTAGACGGTATTATTTGTGCTTCAGAATGTTCCCCTTGCATTTTGTTGACAAAAGTCAGAGACAAGTATATATTTTATTATTTATCAACAGCCTCAAATACTAATTTGTATTATGTCTTCTTAATTGTAAAGCAATGCTTTCTGTACCAGCAGAATATCATTTTCTAAAAATAGACATGCCTTCAGGGTTAGGATTTTTTAAAAAAGGTTATTTAGAATAATTGCTTTTAAAAACCAGATTATAAATGATCTGAAGAGTGGAATTGGGCAGGTGCATTCACCCCGTCTTCCTCCATGCTTAGACAGGGGATTGGCCAAAGAGGCTTTATGGCTTGTTGACTGTTTCTGCACACTTGGTTGGATTACCACCATTCTCATCTTCATGTGAATGTTTGGTGCTAGAATGAATAAGTTGAATATCGTCAGCAATTCATGACCTGCAGAGCCAGTTTGCCCTCCATACTTTCCCTATATCCTCAAACTCAGGATTCTATTGCTTCAGCCTCAGCCTCTTCATTGTGCAATTACAGGTATGCACTACCATACCAGACTTGATGTTTTCCAGAAATAGTATGCTCACCTTCATACTGGCTGAGTGGAAATCAGCCTGGCTCTTGGAAGGGCAAGAAACCTGAAACAACCAGTTGGAAAGATAGATGTTCCCAGAACTAAGTGACTAAGGTGTTCCCATGCAGTCACATTTAACAATTATTTTGCTAAGTAAGCAGTGGGTTAAAATGCCTTTTGTTCAGTCGAAGAACGCTCAGTCAGAAATGCTTATGAAGTGTGGGTCCAGACAGCAACTCTGAATTGAACATGTTGTAAATGCTAAGGTTTGTCATATTTTAGCCTTTTCTTACTGCTCAACTTTTCTTTTTGCTAAACCTCCCTACTCATCTTGGGAAGTTCATTTCCTTAGTGAGTTTCTCTGCCTCTACCCACTGGTGCTATAAGCCATATGCCATCTTCCTTTCCTGGGCTCAGGCAGGAGGAAGTGTCAGAATGCCAAGAACTCATGCTCTCTGTCATAGAGTCCTGGCGTTTCCCTCTGTTGGATTTGTTCTGATAGAGAAGTTGGAATTGCCATCAGATGCTTGTGTCTGTTTGGTCAGCATTGGTTCCTATTTTGTTTTGCTTTTAAGCTGTGGTTTATTGGACCTCCTTCAGATGAACTATGAATCTTTTCATCTGCATGCCTTAAAGAAAATCAGTGTTTTCAAAAACTCCCCATTGATGACAGTTGGGTTTAAAACTTACTGATCTAAATTGGATCCCTGTCATACATAGTCAGTTTTTAACAGAGGGGAGTCAGGAGTTAAGCTGATAAACTCAGATTTTGAATGGACCCCTCCTAAGATAGACAACACATCAGGGAAACAGCTTGGCTAAAACTAGTTTTAAAGACTCATAGACAATAGGAATTCCTGTGTTGGAGTATGTAGGAAGCACCTTAGCTGTAGTGGATGTTGAGGACAAGACTGAACTAGGACTGGTGGTTATGGAATATGGGTGAATTGTTGGTCAGGATACAGATGAAACCTGGCAACAGTGGTGATGAGTGACTCAAAAAGCATGCGTATAGTCCAGTGAAGCAGTGATGCATATACACCATGACGTGCATTTTCCTAAGGAGGTCTGGAAAGTGTCATACCTCCATCCAGTTATGGGAAGTCTTTAACCATATGAAGAAAGTTAATGTCTGTCTTGCTTAAGAATCAAAATAAACCAGCAGACCTGTCTCTTCTCACATCCTAGGCAGGTGTTCTACCACATAGCTCTGTCCTCAGCCCGCTTTTTCTTTTTCATTGTGAGACAGAAGAGTCTCACTAGGTTGATCAGGGTGGCATTGAGCTCACTGCAGGCCAGGTAGACCTTGAATTTATGGACCTATACCACCAGGATGGCACCTTGAGCTTTTAAAAACATTCATGATAAAAACCTCTTTCATGTGAAGAGCTAATGAAGTCAGAGCGCAGGGAAGAACTCAAGGCATTTTGTGTTTGTCTTGGAAACATTGACTGGCACAGAAAACATGTTTCTCTTCCTTTCTGATTATCAAAGCTCTGAGCATTCGGCAGCCCTTGCTCAGATGCTGTACAAAAACTTGGTAGTGAGCTTTATGTTTTACTCCGAGGATCTTTTATTTTATTAGGTCAGATATTTCACATGTATTTGGTCATCAAAGATCCTTCTAGCCTTTCTAGTCCTGTGTCTTCTAGCCTTCCTGTGATCTACCTAGCCAATAAGTCCAGACCAGATACTTTTTTAGGGAAGTATAAGAATATTATCTAAGATGAAGACATATTTATCACTAATATTTTCCAGTTTCAGTTGACAGTATACCTTTTCTTTTTGAGGAACTAGTTACTTTCTGTTTGTGATTGTGTCATATCATTCTTAGGAACTATCAAAAATTAGTTACCCTGAATGTGTGTCTAATTTACACAGTCCAAGAATCACCATAAACTGTTGCATGTACCCATTATCAGAAAGCTATAATATGACCATAAAAAGACTGTTAATGTAAAATTACATTTTTTCATTTATTTTTATTAGATATTTTCTTTATTTTCATGTAAATTTTTCCTTTCCCAGGTTCCCCTCCAAAAAACAAACAAACAAACAAACAAAAACAAGAACAAACCCCTTTTGCCTCCCCCCTCCCCATGCCTGCCACCCCACCCTCTCCCACTTATTGGCCCTGGCATTCCCCACCACTGGGGCACAAAACCTTCAGAAGGCCGAGGTCCTTTCCTCCTATTGATGATCGAATTTTCAATCCTCTACTATACACGTGCTGCCATAACATTCAGTCCCACCCTGTATAGTCCTTGATTGGTGGTTGGGTCCCTGGGAGCTCTGAGGGTACTAGTTAGTAATTGTTGTTCGTCCTAAGGGGCTGCAAACCCTTCAACTCCATAGAACCTTTCTCTAACTCCTTCACTGGGGACCGTGTACTCAGTTCAATGAATGGCTGTGAGCCTCTACATCTTTATTAGTCAGGTATTGTCAGAGCCTCTCAGGAGATAGCTATATGCTTGTCCTTCCTTCAGTCTCTGCTCCATAGTTAATCTCTGCCACTCCTTCTGTGGGTGTTTGATTCCCCTTTTTAAGAAGGAATGAAATGTCCACCTTTTGGTCTTCCTTCTTCTTAAGTTTCTTGTGGTTTGTGGTCGTTCTTCCTGTATTCCAAACTTCTGGGCTAATAACCACTTATCAGAGAATGTATACCATGTGCGTTCTTTTGTGATTGGGTTACCTCACTCAGGATGATACTTTCCAGATCCATCCATTTCCCTAAGAATTTCATAAATTCATTATTTTTAATAGCTGAGTAG
>JADRCD010216678.1:0-28944 GCA_019843815.1 Montemys delectorum
CCCCCCCCCCCCCTTGTTTGGTTTTTTTTAAGACAGGGTTTCACTGTGTAGTTGTGGCTGTCCTGGAATTCACTCTGTAGACCAGGCTACATGAATTCACCTGTGATTAAAGGTATGTGCCAACACCACCCACTTTTTTTTTGTTTTGTTTTGTTTTGTTTTGTTTTTTTGTTTTTTGTTTTTTTTCAAGGCAGGGTTTCTTTGTATAGCCCTGGTAGTCCTAGAACTCACTCTATAGACCAGGCTGGCCTCGAACTCAGAAATCTGCCTGCTTCTGCCTCCCAAGTGCTGGGATTAAAGGTGTGCGCCACCACTGCTCAGCCCATTTTTTTTTTTTTTTTTTTGGTTTGGTTTTATTTTTTTTTTTTATTTTTTATTTTTTTTGGTTTTTTGAGTTTTTTCTTTTTTTTTAAAGTGGATTTTTTTCACTGCATTTATGTCTATGTGAAGGTATGGGATCCTCTGGAACTGGAGTGACAGGCAGTTGTAGCTGCCATGTCAGTCCTGGGAATTGAATCAGGTCCTCTTAGAAGAGCATCAAGTAGTGCTCTTAACCACTGAGCCATTGATTCAGCTCCAAGGAGGGAGCTTTTCATATGGCTGGATATATTAGATCCTTAGGTGGAAGGAGCACATTATGCCCTAGGTTCCTTGAATACCCAAGTGGCAGCAGTGGCCTCAAATTTGAGGCCAGTCTGGACTATACAGGATGACCTTGTCAAATAAATAAACAAATAGGCAGGCCTGGAGAGACAGGTGACTGGGGTCAATTTCTAGCATCTACATGGCAGCTCATAACTATGACTCCAGTTACAGGGGATCTGATGCCTTCTTCCGACTTCCAGGCACACATATGGTATACAGATATATATGCAGGCAAAACACTCATACTAATATGAAAATAAACAAATCAACTTGAACAGAGGTGAAGTATTCCAAAGGTAAAATAATCTCAAATGATGCAAAGTTCATAAAAATCTTAAAGAACTGAAGAGTTGATGGAGAATACAAAGGGATCTAGCTAAAGAGCAGAGACAAGGGAAGTGGAGAGCATCCTCATATACCTGTAGACCTATGAACTAGCCACAAATAAGTTCAGGATAGAAGGTCTTCAGACAACAGTTCCCTGTTTAATTAATTAATTAATTAATTAATTAGAAAGCAAATGGGTCAGGTGTGGTGGCTAGAACCTTAAATTTCAGCACTAGGAGGCAGAGGCAGGCGGATCTGTTTTAGGCCACATTAGTCTACACAGAGTTCCAAGCCAGCTAGAGTCACACACATACACCAGTTGGGGAGATCAGCAGATGAATAAGAAGAATGGCAAAAATTTCATTCAAGGCCAGCCTGGTCTACAGGGTGAGTTCCAGGACAGCCAGAACTATACAGAGAAACCCTGTCTCAAAAACAAACAAACAAACAAACAAAAAAGACAAAAACAAAAAAAAAATTTCAAAACTGGGCATAGTGGTACATAACTCTACTACATAGCAAGTTTGAGGACATTTTGGGCTACAAGAGACCTTATCTCAAAATGCAAGCACAATTTTCAAAGTTGGAGTTAGAGACATGGCTCAGAGTTAAGAGCACTTGCTACTCTTGCAGATGACTGAAGTTTGGTTCCCATTACCCATGTCAGGCAACACACAACTTCCTGTAACTCTATTTTCTGGCTTCCAAAGGCATTCACAAGCACAATCTCTCTCTCTCTCCTGTCTGTCTCTTACTTTTTTTTGTTGTTGTTGTTGTTTTTATTTTTCGAGACAGGGCTTCTCTGTATAGCCCTGGCTGTCCTGGAACTCATTCTGTAGACTAGGCTGTCCTTGAACTCAGAAATCCGTCTGCCTCTGCCTCCCAAGTGCTGGGATTAAAGGCATGTGCCACCACTGCCCGGCTGTATCTTACTTTTACATATATACATTTACGTACACACACACACACACACACTTACTTTATGGGCTGGAGAGATGGCTCAGCAGTTAAGAGCACTAACTGTTCTTCCAGAGGTCATTAGTTCAAATCCCAGCAACCACATAGTGGCTCACAACCACTTGTAATGAGATCTGACACCCTCTTCTGGTGAGTCTGAGGACAGCAACAGTGTACTTATTTATAATAATACATCAATCTTTGGGCTGGAGGAGCAGGGCCGACCAGAGTGAATAGAGGTCCTAAATTCAATTCCCAACAACCTCATGAAGGCTCCCAACCATCTGTACAGTTACAGTGTTCTCATATACATAACAACAACAAACAGTAAACAAACAAACAATGCCTCAACCATTTAAAAATGTTTTTTAAAAAAGAAAGAAACAGGGCTGGAGAGATGGCTCAGTGGTTAAGAGCACTGACTGTTCTTCTAGAGGTATGAGTTCAAATCCCAGCAACCATATGATGGCTTACAACCATCCATAAAAAGATCTGACTCCCTTTCTGGGGTGTCTAAAGACAGCTACAGTGTATCAGTGTATTTACATATAATAAATAAGTAAATCTTTAAAAAAAAGAAGAAATAAACAAACAAAATGGGGCTGGAGAGATGGTTCAGTGGTTAAGGGCACTTGTTGCTCTTTCAGAGATCTTATGTAATAAAATAAACCTAAAAACAACAACAAAAGGAAAATGAGATCAGATCTGCTACTTAACCTGGGTATTCATCATTTTAAGTCTAGTTTCTATCTGACTCCTCTCCTGCTGCCTCTTCTATCTCACAACATATACTTACCTTTTGCATTCCTTGGTTTTTGGCTTTTTTTTTTTTTTTAAGACAGAGTCTTGCATTAGTTTAGACTGGTATTGAACTCAAGAACTTGCTGCTCAGTTCCTGGAATGCTGGAGTGTAAGTTTGTGTCGTGATAGTCAGGCACTTCTGCATTTGTTTAAAGACATCTGACTCAATAGGTACCATGGCATTTTCATCACTTGTGGCAAATGATGAGGCAACTACGAGACCATTCGCTCCCTGCTCATATTGCTAATGATAACAACATGTAATAATAACCATCATATCTTTGTCTTTTTGAGATAGGGTCAGGGCCTGGCCTAGAACTCTCTAGTTAAACTGTCTTGGCTCCACCTCCCAATGTTGGGCTTGTAAGCATGAGGCTCCACACCATGTTCTACACCTTAAATTATCAGTAATACGTATTAATTATCTGTTAATCAAACACTACTCTTTTACCAGCTAATAAGTGATAAAGAACATAACTCACCTGATTTTTATTTTCTTTCCTTGTTTCTGGCTTCAGGTGTGCTTTCAAGGCTCTTAACAACTTGTCTGCCTGTAGAAAGAACAGTTGGCTCATCAAATAAGCAAGAAAACTATGCCAAACACCTTTTTTCTTCTGATTACTGAATGCACTCTGGTCAGGCTGGCAGACTAGAACAGTAGCTTGCGTAGAAGTGGATTTCACACCCTAGTGACAAAGTCAGTAAAGAAAAAGACACAGTACAACACAACGAGGTAAATGTGAGGAAGCTCTGGCTATTGTGGGCTCCATAGGATAGACATCAGCAGGTCATGGGATGCCCCAGCTTTAAAACAGATGTCATGGCTGTGGCTGATGAGATCTTGAAAATGGAGTTGTTCATACAGAAAAGGATGGAGAAAAAGCAAAGGGAAGAAAATAAGATAGATGATGGAGAACTAAGTTCAGCATAGCTGAAACACAACTAATGGAGAGGAGGTTGAGAAAAAAAAATAGGGAAAGTAGTCAAAAGCACGACACTTCACTAGCTAGACCTGACTCATAAAGCTTCTTGAG
The DNA here is from genome assembly GCA_019843815.1 of Montemys delectorum. Taxonomy (NCBI): domain Eukaryota; kingdom Metazoa; phylum Chordata; class Mammalia; order Rodentia; family Muridae; genus Montemys; species Montemys delectorum. Next base: position 3,765 of record JADRCD010216678.1, read on the forward strand.
TATAAACTTTATGCTTGCAGCAGAGAGCAGTCACAGGATAGTGGGCATCAGGGCAGTGGCTGAAACCAACCCGATCAGGAAAGCAGACCTGTGGGCTGATATGTAATGATGGGTGCAAAATTCTTTTTTTTTTTTTTTAAGATTTATTTATTATTATATATAAGTACACTGTAGCTGTCCTCAGACACACCAGGAGAAGACATCAGATCACATTCCAGATGGTTGTGAGCCACCATGTGGTTGCTGGGATTTGAACTCATGACCTCTAGAAAAGCAGTCAGTGGTCTTAACCACTGAGCCATCTCACCAGCCCCAGGTGCAAACCTTCTTAGGAAGTAAATCAGCAGGAACATCTAGTTGACTAGGGAAATGTTTCGGCTCAGTTTCTCTTGTGGCCTGTAGTGAGAGTGAGGGTCTTACAAGTCCTTGGGAAAGAGAGAACTCTTGGCCTCAATTTCTATTCTAGGAAACTTCCCTTGTTCTTTCCAGGAAGAGAAATACTATTCTGACTGGCTTTCCTTTTTGAAAAGATTAAATATAGTCAGGCATAGCAATCCCCTTAGATTTCCAGGCCAGAATGAGACCCTATTGTAAAACAATCAAAAATCAAGTATATTTGTTAGGTTACCCTATTACACCCAGGTACAAGTTGAGGGCCAAAACTCCTTTAAAAAGTAATTTATTTATTTTTAATTTTAGGGGCTTGAAGAGATAGCTCAGGAGTTAAGAGCACTAGATGCTCTTCTAGAAGACCTGAATTCCTAGCAACCACATAGCAACTCAAAATCTGATGCCTTTGTTTGGTCTGCAGGATATACGTAGACAAAGACCTTTATATACATAAAAGAAATAAATACAAAATTTTTTTTAGCTGAGATAATGATGCATGCCTTTAATCCCAGCACTCAGAGGATAACAGTAAATTGATTTCTGTGAATTTGAGGGTAGCCTGATCTACAAATTGAGTTCTAGATAGCAAGAGCTACATACTGAGACCCTGTCACAAAATTAAATAATAAAATTAACTTTAAACTAATACAATAATTTTAAACTTTCTTTTTTTTCTTTTTTTGGCTTTTCAAGATAGGTTTTTGTGTAACCCTTGCTGTTTTGGAACTAGCCCTGCCTCTGCCTGCCACTGCCCGCCTCTGCCCGCCTCTGCCCACCTCTGGCCACCTCTGGCCACCTCTGCCTACTTCTGCCTCTGAGCACTGGGATTAAAGGCATGTGCTAATCCAACCTGCTTTAAAATTTTTTAATTCAAATATATTTACATGGGATTGGAAAGATGGCTCAGCAGTTAAGTGCACTGACTGCTCTTCCAGAGGTTCTGATTTCAATTCCTAGCAACCACATGGTGGCTCACAACCATCTGTAATGGGATCTGGTGTGTCTGAAGACACAACTACAGTATACTCATATACATAAGATAAATAAATAAATCATATATATGTATGTGTGTGTATATGTATGTGTGCATATATATATATATATATAAAACTTCTTTTTACATAATGCCCTCCCCAGCCCATATCTTTCCTCCAACTTCTGTCCATGTACCTGGCCTTGCTCTTTCTCAAATTCATGGCCTTAAAAAAATGCTATATGCACACAACTCTAAGTCTATAAATACAAGCTGAGTGCTGGGATTAAAGGCGTGCGCCACCACTGCCAGGCAGTTCCTGTTTCTTGTATGTATATGATTCCACATACTTAAGATAGGCTCAGCAATTTATCATTTATCAGAAGTAAAGGGCAAAGCGTAAAATTTGCTCTGTACTTTTAAGTATAGGAGTTTTGCTGGGGTGTGGGCCCAAGCCACATGCCTCAACTGTACTAGACTTTCTGCGTGAAGACAGCTATTAATAAAATAACTCTTATTTACTACAATGAACCTAACCTAAAGTTTCCTTTCAAATAGGTAATCCAGGTCTTTTTTTAAAAAGACAGGTTCACTATGTAGAGTTGACTGGCCTATAACTCACTAAGTGGACCAGGCTGGCCTCAAATCTACTTAATCTAGGGCTTAGTTCAGGGTTGACAAAAATGGACCATTATGCCCAGTCTTGTTTGTTTGACACAGGGCCTTCAATTCATGAAGCCATAGTGCAGGTGTGAAGTTCAGTGGAAAATTTTGTACAGTTAATTCTCTTTTTCCCCTATTTGGGCCAAAATATCAGGCTTGTGTATATCAAACACCTTTATCCAATGAGTCATCTCATTGCCTGATTAGGATATGATTTCTTAACATACTGTCTCATCAAGGATGCAACATGAGAAGTGAAGTGTCTGAGGTAGAAACAAATGAAGACATTTAGCAGGTCAAATAAAATAGGATGAAGCTCCAATTGACTGGAAGTACCAGTGTTATTCATCAGCATTAATTCATCGACTGAAAAACTGTTCTTCAATTGTGCAGAGCACTGTTCTAGGAGCTGAGAGACTAGTGAACAGAGCAGACAAGTCTTCTATTAGAAGCTTCCAGTGGACTAACAGGAAAAAGAATTTATAAACCAAGTAAGCTTGAAATAAAGAACACAACAGGGGCTATGAAGCAAAACCCAAACTACATAATTGAGGTAGGATAGGGTGCTCAGTCAAGATGGTGGCACATGCCTTTAATCCCAGCACTTGGGAGGCAGAGGCAGGTGGATTTCTGAGTTTGAGGTGAGCCTGGTCTACAGACTGAGTTCCAGGACAGCCAGGGCTACATAGAGAAACCTTGTCTCAAAAAAAAAAAAAATAAATAAAAATAAATAAATAAATAAATAAATAAAAGATGGTGATCAGCTGAGATGTAAATGAGATTAGAGGCAACAGGTGTAGTCTGATAAACAATTACAGTCAGGCAAGAGGTAGAGGTATAAGTCTCAGCATAAGTTTCAGGCTACTCTAAGCTATATACTGTTTTCCAGGATAGCTTGAGCAGTACAATGAGACTTTGTTTCATTAAAAAAAAAGAGGAGGAGGGGGGGGGGAGGAGCAGGAGGAGGAGCAGGAGCAGCAGCAGCAGCAGCAGCAGCAGCAGCAGCAGCAGCAGCAGCATCCATCTACTAAGTTGGGGAGCCATTAAGCACTAAACTCAGGAACATTTCCAAGTACTCTTCACTGCCATTCAGCCAGAAAAAAGGTGTACCTATGGCCTCATTATTCTGTTTAAAGCATTTAAAAAGATTTGCGACAACTGATTAGACATTTAGTGCAGTTTGATGTACAAATCTCTGGCATATACATGTGGAAAAGCTTTAATAGAGCAAGTCCAGTCTCACAAAGAATCCCCACAGTTTCTCTGAACACGTGGCAAACTCAGGATTCAAAGACCTTATCGGTTTTGAAAAAAACACCATCACAATAATGATTAATGTATGAACAATCATACTAGATCTCGGGGGACAGGCATCCCATTAAAGGCTCATGAGAGTGAAGGTACTGTCAGTTTACTGAACAGTAAGTAGTAGTTTGGGAGTTTTTCGGTAGTAGTAGTTTAAAGTAGTTTTTCTTCAATTGCCTAATAACTGGCATAGAAATTTACACTGATTATTTCCTATGGGCCTTCTTTTCCCATCTCGTATCAGGAAGTATCATTAGCATTTCTATTAAGAAGCCTTTATGAATTATTGAAAAAAAGTCTCCAAATAAAGTAACAGTCATGGCGATTCTTACGCTTACAAACTCTGGTCAATGAACAAAACCTACCTACTCACCAAAAAATAGCGTCCCTTGGGGGTTCCCTGTCAACCACTTCGCGCCCTGTCCCCCATAACCCTGGTCTCTTCTACCCCGCCCACCCAATTGCCCGCACCGCCAGCCAGCACCGTACCCTCAGGTTCGCCCGGAGGCCCAGGCTTTTGGCTAAGTTTTGCAGGTCGCTGTACTTGAAGGAGTCCAGCTCCTCTGCAGAAGGGACGGTCATCGTGTTCTGCAATCTCGGCGATACCCAGAAAAACAGCCACACAACTCAAAACAGCACAATTCAAAACTGGCGCCACCCGAGACGTTGACAAACCGACGTATATTCAGTTTAAATGAAGCCTGCTGTGCGTCCATTGGTTGCACTGCCTCGAGGGTGGGGTTTCCGAGGCGGACCAGTGGCGTGACTGGCTGAAGACCGCTATTCCGCAAACCTAACTAAGACGCAGGCGCTGAACGCACTGTGGGCGTGTCTTACAGGAATATTGTCCAATAAAGACGCAGGAAATCAGTTGGGCGGGACTTGGGGGGCGTGCGTGACAGAGGCGCGGGCTTCAAAAAAAAAATGGCGACTTACTCGCTCCGGCGTCTTGCTTTAACCGAGACCCCGTCTCGTAGCGACTCTTGTGATACACCTTTTTCTTCTACTTCCTCCATGGAGTTGGATACTCAGGTGGTGGAAGGGTTCTCCCCTTTCGGGTCCTCCGGGTCTAAGGTGAAGGCGTCGCCTGTCGACCTGCGGCTGCCTGCGTGGTTGGAGCCGGAGAGATGTGCCGTGTTTCATTGCGCGCATTGCTACGCGGTGCTCGGCGACACTGTGCACCTCGCCTGGGACCTGTCGAAGTCCCTCGGCGCCTTGGCCTTCTCCAGTGAGTGAGGCGAGGTCTGGCGTGTGAGGAAGCGGACCAGCGCCACATGAGGGGTGCGGGATTGTACCTGAGCAGGGGGAGGGAGGCGTGATGTTGTTTTCCTGGGTTGGGCTTCAAACCCAGGACCTCAACTGAGCTAAAGCAGCGCCCTGGGCTGAGCCCCACCCATTTTGTTAATTTTGATGACCCGATGAATCTGGTGGGAGGTGTTTCTTTTCAAACCGGTTTGTCTTCCAGGAGTCACAACCAACGTTGTTTTGTTTGAGCCCTTTTTGGTTGGCATAGAAGGTTCTCTCAAATCCAGGTACGTGTGGAGAATTCCTGAGGTGGGGATCTCTCTCTCTCTCTCTCTCTCTCTCTCTCTCTCTCTCTCTCTCTCATTCATATATATATATCCCGATTTAATGACAGTGAAGAGTGAGTGTGGTAAACAAGAAAGAAACTTCGTGTTGTGACATGTTTACTCTCTCCATACAGTATGTCTGAATGATAAAGTCTTTACCCGTTTGAATCATATAAACAAGGTATTAATTAAAGTTAAGGTTGGATGTAGGTTTTAAGGTCTGTGAGATAACTAGTATTACTTAACGTAGAGTTTATACTCTAAATATGTAGACATAACATGACGACTATAGGAAACTGCATCCTAGTTTAGAGGGGTTTTGGTTTGTTGGATTTTTTTGTCATAAATTATGTTGTTTTTGTTTCTTTGAAAAGAGTTTTTTGTTTTTTAATTTATTTATTTTATTTATGATTACACTGTTGCTGTCTTCAGACACACCAGAAGAGGGCATTAGGTTCCATTACTGATAGTTGTGAGCCACCATGTGGTTGCTGGGATTTGAACTCAGGAACTCTGGAAGAGCAATCGGTGTTCTTAACCACTGAACCATCTCCCCAGCCCTGAAACAGGAGTCTTCTCTGGCCCGCCTCTGAGCCAGTGAACCTGATGAAGTCTATCCAAGTCCTTGAACTTCCTTCCTCCTGCCTGTGCTTCTGGGTGTTAGGGTAACAGATACTGCCACTGTACCTCATGAGGGGAGTTATAGTTATTTCTTTTCTAGCTTTTCATTATTTTATATTCTGCTTCTTTTCCCACCAGCACATACAACCTTTTATTCTGTAATTCCTGTGAGACTCCTGTTGGTTTCCATTTATATTCTACCCATGCTGCTCTGGCTGCCTTGAGAGGCCATTTCTGCCTTTCTTGTGATAAAATGCTGTGGTGAGTAGAGACATTACTTTTTTTTTTTTTTAAAGAAGAAAAATTGTGTTTACTTAGAAGCATTCAGAAGAGACATTATTAAATAAGGTTTTTAAAAGATTCTAGGAAAGTCCAGGTGTTTATAACCAAAGAAGATGTAAAAGGCCAGGCACTTTTTCTTATTTATATCCCTGCAATAAAGACAAAACATTATCCTAAAATAAATATTGTGATTACTTTAGATGGTTTATTGTATTGTGTCTTAATATAGACTAATTTAAGAGTGTTCTTAAGTCGAGTATTGGTGGCTCACGCCTTTAATCCCAGCACTTGGGAGGCAGAGGCAGCAGATTTCTGAGTTCGAGGCCAGCCTGGTCTACAGAGTGAATTTCAGGACAGCCAGGGCTATGAAGAGAAACCCTGTCTCGAAAAACAAACAAACAAAAAAAAACAACAAAAAAGTGTTCTTAAACTACTAAGGAAAATTCTGGAAGGTATGCTTTTCAAAATAGTGTCATCATAGATAACTTGGAGACATATATACATATAATATATGTTATATATTAATATATAGTATATATAACTATATATTATATATAATATATATTTATTCCAAGTAAGGCAATTAGATTTTCTACCCCAGGACTTTGAAATGAGGCCTGTGTTGGTTACTTGTCTCACTACAAAATACCTGACAAAAGCTAGTGCTCAGGATTCTTCCTCTCTCTCTCTCTCTCTCTCTCTCTCTCTCTCTCTCTCTCTCTCTCTCTCTCTCTCTCTCTCTCTGTCTCTCTCTCTCTCTCTCTCTCTCTCTCTCTCTCTCTCTTTTTGTCTGTCTCTCTCTCTTTCCTTCTTTTTTTCTCTCTCTCTCTCTCTCTCTCTATTGTTTTGTTTTATTGGGTTTTTTTGTTTTTTCAAGACAAGGTTTCTCTGTATAATGGCCCTGGCTGCTTGGACTTGCTTTTTAGACCAGGCTGGCCTCAAACGCACAGAGATCTGCCTGTTTCTGGAGTGCTGGGATTAACAGTAACAGTGCATGCCACTGCTCCTGTTCTTCTTTTTTATCTGTCCTCTTGACCCCTCTGTCTCTATAGATTTTTCCTATGTTCACTTCCTGTCTAATGGTTGCTTGTTGCACCTCTTGACCTACGGTTACTTTATTCAGTCTTTTTTTTATAATAAACAGCTCTCAGATTAAAGGTGTGTGCTAGGGCTAAGCCACACCACAACTAGAAACAGGTTTTTCTAGTATACAGTTTTTGTGTTCATTGTGTTCTAATATCCTGAAACAATCTTCCTAATTAAACATTTAACTTAAGTTATTTTATTACAAGAAACTGAACGAATAGAGAAATGGCTCACAAGTTAAGTTAACTTAGCCAGACATGGTGGTATATGCCTTTAATCCCAGCCCTAGGGAGCCAGAGGCAGGTGGCTCTCTGAGTTCTAAGCTAGCCCAGTCTACAGAGTGAGTTCTAGACATCCAGAGCGGTTTTGAAAAACAAACATTACAGATACTAACATATTTTAATGTACTTAGGTGTTTGCAGTGATTTATGGGAGCCAAAACAACATTTATAAGGAAAGTCACCTTTAACTATGCGACCATTCGGTGAACAATTAGCTTTCCCAATTATTCATGCAATTTCCAACAGGACACCATTATACTTCAATAACATATTGTAAATTTCTACTTTCTTTCTTTTCATGCTTTTGTTTGTTGTTCTTTTGCTTGTTTGCTTTGAGTGGGGTCTGGCTCTTTTGCCTGGCTGGTATAAAATTACTATGTATATTCAAAGAGAATCATGCCTCATTTTTCATTCTATAAATTGTGTTTCTCTAGAGAACCTTGATGAATTAAAGACATAAACCATAATGCCTGGCTTCTTTTTTCCCCCTAAGTTGTTATTTAGAATTATATTTAAAAAGAAAACAAAAATGTAAGCATTAAAAAGCATCCTCCTATTTTTTTCCTTATTTATTCGTTGGTTTTATTTTGCTTTGAGACAGAGTCTCTCTATCCCTGGCTGACCTGAACTTACTATCTAGCCCTGGCTAGCCTTGAATTCAGAGGTCCTCCTGCCATTGCCTTCAAAGTGATGGCATCAAGGCATGCACCATTAGGCCTGGCCTGTTTTAAATTTTTTACCAATGGTGGTTATTAATCTGTTTCTGGATTTGTCTTTAGTTTTTCCTGAGATAGTTTTATCACTGAGAATGGGAAAGGTTCCGGCAGAGTTTGTAGTTTTGAGTTTTTTTTTTTTTATTCCAGTAAAATACACTATGCTGCTTTAAGCCATAAGGATGGTTTTGTTCAATGGGTATTTTAGAGGGCAAATTTGGTCCACTGGTAATAGCACCGATTTTTCTCTATATATTTTCTCTCTAGCTATCTGTTAAAAACAAAGGCCATAGTGAATACATCTGAGATGGATATTCACAATGTACCTTTACAGGAAAAGATTGCACAGGTAAGCTTGGTTGTGTGGTTACTTACATACGCAACATTTTCATTTTGGGTTTTCCTTTTGGAGATAGGATTTTTACTTTGTAATTGTGGCTTGCCTCATATTAACCATGTAGACCAGGTTGTCCTAGAACTAGGCCATAGCCTGTCCTTTAATATATAGGCAGTTTTTAAGGATGTTTTGTTTTGTTTTTAGAAGAGGGCATCTGATCTCATTGCAGATGGTTGTGAGCCATCATGTGGTCACTGGGATCTGAACTCAGGACCTTTGGAAGAGCAGTCAGTGCTCTTAACCACTGAGCCATCTCTCCAGCCCCTGTTTTGTTTTTTCAAGACAAGGTTTCTTGTTGTAGCCTTGGCTGTCCTGGAACTCACTTTGTAGACCAGGGTGGCCTCGAATTCAGAAATCCACCTGCCTCTGCCTCCCAAGTGCTGGGATTAAAGGCGTGCGCCACCACTGCCCAGTTGATTTATCTTTAAGTCTGGTAACATAAGCAGCAAATCAAGGGTTGAGTATGAGATGTCTCCAATCTATGTCTCTCCCAGCTGAAAGAGAAGATAATGTTAATGCATACTCGTTTAAACTCACTGATGAGGATTCTGAAGGAATCTCCTGATCAGTCTAATCAAGAAAACTGAACAAACAAGGTAGAGTACAGAACTTTCTTCAACAACTGAGGTGCTTTGGTCATTTATTTTTTTCTTAAGGTCTCTCTCCTCTCTCTTCCTCTCTTCTCTCTCTCTCTCTCTCTCTCTCTCTCTCTCTCTGTGTGTGTGTGTGTGTGTGTGTGTGTGTGTGTGTGTGTGTGTGTGTGTGGTCGGTCTGTCTGTCTGTAACATGTGTGTTGTTGCCCATGGAGGCCAGAAGAAGGCATGAGATTCACTGGAGCTGGAGTTAAAGGCAGTGGGAACTAAACTCTACAAAAGCTGGAAGCACTCTTACTAATGATCCGTGATCCATCTCTCTAGTACCCATTGGTCTTTTTTTTTTTTTTTTTTTTTTCCTTTTTCTTTAGTTCTAGCTGTCCTAGAACTCACAGGGATCCTGCTGCCCCACCAAAGTACTGGGATTAAAGACATGTGCCACCATGCCCTCTTGGTCTTTTAGTTTTTAAACAGTACTAAGAACCAAGGACTGTCAGATCTGGTGACACATAGCTGTGATCCTAGCACTTGAAATACAAGAAGGAAGATCACAAGTGTAAGGCAATCCTTAGCTGTGTTATGAACTTGAGGCCACCCTAAAGTTCACAAGAACCTGTCCCACAATCTGTACTCCTCCCAAAAACAATTGTTTGAGAATAGGCCTTTGAGCCTATGCCTTTCCCCAGCTCATCAGCCCACTCCTGCTTTGGAGAGTATTTTTCTTTTTCATAATAAACTGTGACTAATAACTTATTTGCCTGATGTAACTGTCTTTTCCAAGGTTTTGCTACTTCCATCTGCTAACCGATGCCTAGTCCTGGAAGCTTCTAGACTCTGTACAATCTTACCTAGATCTAGAATGTTTTTAGCCTCTGACACTTGCTGCTGAATAAACTCACACTTTCTAGCTCTTTCTGAACTCCAACTGGCTGGTCAACTCAGCTGTTCTGGCTCAAACATATCACCATGCTGACTGACTCAATCTGGCTTCTCTCGATTCTGAATTACCCTAACTTCGGCAATATGTTCTGATCTGGCTCTTTCTGTCTTTACCTGTGTTTAGCTTGTTCTCTCTTCAATCTGTCTCTGTAAAACTCTCCTGGTAAAACTACATTTTTTCTCTTCTCTCTGCACTACCTCTTAAATAGCTTCCTCTCCCCTCTCTCATTAGAATTGGGCATGTTCTATTTTGTCAAGTCTTTCTCTGATTCGTTAGTTTGTCTGCCACTCAATCAGACATCACTTTCAAACATGGATGCTTCCTTCTATAAACTAACTTTACCTTCATTGTTTGGGATTAAAGGTGTGTACTAAGGGTGTGCCTGTATGCTGTATTCCAGCCAGAGGGATTAAAGGGGATTGTGTGTGTCTCTCTCTGTGTGTCTCTTTCTGTGTGTGTGTGTGTGTGTGTGTGTGTGTATGTGTGTTCGTTCATTTGTTCTACTATGGACCCAGGGCTTCCTACGAGCTAAGAAACATTGTCTGGAACAAAACATCAGCAACAACAAATATATATGTAATAAGTAACAGTTAATAAATAGAATACATTACACAATAAAGAATTTGTATGTTTTTGCTGTTGTGCTTTTTTAAATTTATTTACTTTATTTACACTAGTATACTGCAGTGTGGTACACATCTTTAATCTCAAAATCTAGGAGGCAAAGGCAGGTGGATCTCTGTTCAAGACCAGCCTGGTCCACATAACATGTATCAAAGTGGGAATTACACAGTGAGATCCTATCTAAATGCAGTAGCAAGGGCTAGAGAGACAACTCAGTGGTTAAGAGCCCCGACTGCTCTTCCAGAGGTCCCGAGTTCAATTCCCAGCAACCACATAATGGCTCACAACCATCTGTAATGGGAACTGATGCGCTCTTCTGGTGTGTCTGAAGACAGCTGCAGTATACTAATGTAAATAAAGTAAATAAATATAAAAAAAACCCAACAGCAGTAAGTGTACTTACCTGCTGAACCATCTCTTCAGCCTCACAAACTGGGACCTAATAAATTAATAATACATTGTATGAGTTTTTTTAAGATTTATTTATTTATTTTATGTAAGTACACTGTAGCTATCTTCAGACACACCAGAAGAGGGTGTCAGATTTCATTACAGATGGTTGTGAGCCACCATGTGGTTGCTGGGATTTGAACTCAGGACCTCTGGAAGAGCAGTCAGTGCTCTTAACTGCTCAGCTGTCTCTCCAGTCCTGAATACTTTTTGAGACAAGATCTTTCTGGCCAGACTGGCCTCCAATGTGGCAGTTCTACCTCAGCCTCCTGAGTGCTTAGTGGATTACCATGCCCAACTGTGAATTTTTAAAACACATATTTACCTTAACATTATCATACGTCCTTTATCAAAGTTTAACAACTGTTATGTCACTGTGTGTATGTTACTAGAGCCTCATACACAGTAAGTTAAGGCTCTACTACTTAGCTACATCTCTCATCTAATAACTGTTTTTCTTAACTTCTGGATTTGCCATTTTGGATGAGACATTCTATAGAAAATTAAGTCATTGAGCTTGACTCAGATTAAGCTAGGCAGCATGTTTATGTGTTAAGATATTTATGTGTGAGTCCATTTAATATTTTGTGGCAAACATTTCCCTTAAATAATATATGTGCATGTGGAAGTCAGGACACCTAACAGGCATCAGGTCTGCCCTGCATTGTGAGCCCAGAGACTTAACTAAGGTCACCAGCTGGTAGCTCAGCTCCTTTAATTCCTCAGGTAGCTCGCTGTCTCTTCCTTTTTTCTTTCTTTTTTTTTTTTTAACTTTTATTTTTTGGTTTTTTCGAGACAGGGTTTCTCTGTATAGCCCTGGCTGTCCTGGAATTCACTCTGTAGACCAGGCTGGCCTCAAATTCAGAATTCCACCTGCTTCTGCCTCCCAAGTGCTGGGATTAAAGGCGTGCGCCACCACCGCCTGCCTTTTTATGTCTAAATTAGGTATTTCTCTTTCTTTTTAAATTACATTTGTGTGTGGGCACATATTTGTCATGGCTCACATATGGCAAATTCCTCTACTTCCAGTTCCTAAGACATCTCATTGGGACCCACTTCCTTTTTTGAGAAGCACAATATAACATGCTGGTAATTGAACAAATTTTACAAATAAGCCATTTAGATTCAGATCGGGTTCTACTTATCAATAGTCATGAACTTGAAGAATTAATTAAACTGTTCTGCTTCTGTGTAAAATAGGTGCAAAGCCAGTAACCACACTGATTGTGAGGATTAAATGAATTAATACTGGAACACTGGTTACCGCCATGGAAGGAAAAAACCAAACTGAATGCTGTTCTATGAAAACCAATCCAAGTATAAAGATCTGCATGTTACATGTGAAGATGGAAAGTGTTTAAACAAAACCCTAAACAGAGGAAAGTTTCTTAAGCACTAATCATTTGAAGATGACAGTATTTTAAAATACAGAATTTCAACTAAGACAACAGGGTGAAAAACTGAGCCAAAGCAGAAACACAGCATACACAACAAAAGTCCAAATGCAGAAGCTATAAACCAACTGCAGTACATGAGAAAAACAACCCACTTACAAACTGGCAAAGGATTGATGCAAGCATTTTAGAGAAGACATTGGGCCAAGGGATATGGCTCAGATAGAGTACTTGTATTGCATGCGTGTAAAAGCTCTCAGACTACAGAAAAAAGTCTAAGGCTTGAGAAGTGTTACCCAACTTCACTAACAACCAAACTGGTAAAAACTAAAACTTATGATATAAAGATAAAGGAGGAGGAACCCTTGTAAACTACTTGTACCAGTAACACCTTGGTACAACTAGAGACTGGTCTGTCATTGCATATGGAAACTAAAGACATAAAGTGACGACTGCAGGTCAGCAACTCGATCCCTAGGCACTTGTGCTAAAGACAAGTAGCAGCCGTGCACCAGTGTTTGCACAAAAGGCAGTCACATTATATGTAACAGACAAAACACTCCCAGAGTCATGTTCCTGCAAGAACTGAGTAGTTATGATGGGAGGAGCACCATGTTTATGATGCACACAGCAGGGCTCTTGTTAGTGAAGACTATATTCCTTGTTGACTGTTTCTTCTGTTGGTTTTTGTTAATCTAAACAACTCAATGTTTCATGTCATTTTTATATCTTAACTTGGAAGAAAATAAACCATAAGTACTCAAGTAAAAGATCTAATAAACAAGGTGCTTAGCATTATAGTAAATGCTCTATGAAATCTAGCTGTTGTCATAGATGTTGTAGTGTGTACTTGTAAATACTAACACATTTGAGGTAGAGGCAGAAAGCAACCCTGGACTAAAGTGAGATCTCTCTCATGTTAGCTAAAGAAGCCTTACGTCTCATTTAAGTCTCTTAATTCTATCATGAGATTTTGTCAAGTGATTGACCTTGTTAAATTTACATTTGTCCACATACACTTAAAGATGTTCGCATGATGTCACAGAGTGGGTAGGGGTGATGAGGGTCCTTTCATTCCCTGAGGATATGTACAATTGATGGTCGATGGGCAGAAAGACATTTTCTGGTAAGGTGCCCACACTTCTGTAAGTAGCCCTAATGAAGCTCATTGGGTCATATACACACACAAAAGTCAAGAAAGCAGAAGAGAAGCTATAGGAAAGTAATTTTTAGAATGGGAGGGGGACACGGGAAGGGGATATGAATATGATCCAAGTACAGTATATGTGTATGAAAAGGACATAAAACCCATTATATATATGCTAATAAAAACTTTAAAAGATACATTTCTTTCAAAATATGCTTTGTTTATAAAGGGATGCCTGGATACATTTTATAATTACACTTGATCCTGTAAAGACCTCCCTCCTTCCTTTCACACCATAAATATGCTGATGTTCTAACAAAATATTCAATTATAGAAAGCCAAAAATATAATAGGTGTATGCTGTATCAAGGTTGAAGGTACGTGTCTGAGGTATGGATGCCAGTATCTAAACTGGTACCTCTGTGTGTGATTTACTAGTAAATGCTGCTTATCTAAGTGCTATAAATCAAGTCCTTTAGCAGTCAGTAGCTTATTTAATAAAAGCCAGTAGCTTGTTTCTCTTTATTTGACAACAGCCTATCTTGAAATTTTTAACATCTTTGCCTGGGAGTAGAGGGACATCTTTTTGTTAGATATAGGAATCTATTTTGGCTTTTTCAAGACAGGGTTTCTCTGTATAGCCCTGGCTGTCCTCGAACTCACTCTGTAGACCAGGCTGGCCTCGAACTCAGAAATCTGCCTGTCTCTGCCTCTCAAGTGCTGGGATTAAAGGCATGTGCTACCACCGCCCAGCCCAGGAATCTATTTTTTAAGTAGAGTCTTGTATCCCAGGATAGTTTCAAACCAGTTACAAAGTCAAGACTGAACTGATCCCTCAGTCTCCACCTCCCAAGTGCTAGGAGTACAGATACGTATTACTATATCCACTTTGGAATCTGTTTACATATATTCTCCATCTTTGTGTGGAGTCCTTTCTTTCCTACAAAGGTCTTGAAGATCAAACCCAGGTCAGGCTTAGCAACAAATGTCTCTATCTGCTATTTTTTTGGCCCAATAATTTTTTTTTTAAGATACTCTTAAACCTTGTTAAGTATCCAAACTAGTATATCTTAAAAATTACTTTGGCTCTTGGCTTTAGTGTTATTCTTCCTGTACAAACTCCTGTACCAGAAACATGGAGTAAATGTGCAGGCTTAAGTACAAAAACACAAGCAGAACAGTCCAAGCCAACTTCAGTACCTGTGGGGGCTTCAGGAGCAGAAATAATGGTGAAGGACAGTGCTTGGTGTGGTGTGCTGCTGTCACTGGTTTGCCCCAAAGGATCTGAACTTCACCATAACAGTGAAGATCAATCTTGAGAAAGTCTGGCTTCAAACCAACAGTCCCTGGTAGCCCTTTGCCCAACACCTGTGGGATCACGGCCCAGCTTAGTGTAACACATGTAAGTTGAATCCTATCTCTTGCTGTCTTAGGTGAAGACTAAAACAAACTTGGAAGTTGCTCATGGGAAGAACTTAGTGGATTAGTTTTATCATGGTACTTTTTAGAATCTTAACCAGAAACCAAGGACTTACTCAGATGAAGCATAAAAGGGAAATGAGCATAGTTAAGTTAAAATGTGATGTTCCTTCTCTTCAGATGGTTATGTTACCACTGGGCAATATGGATCAAAAACTACCACAACTAAGTATTAAGAAACCCAGAAAATGGGCTGGAGAGATGATTAAGAGCACTGACTGCTCTTCCAAAGGTCCCAAGTTCAAATCCCAGCAACCACATGGTGGCTCACAACCACCCATAATGAGATCTGATGCCCTCTTCCGGTGTGTCTGAGGACAGCTACAGTATACTTATTTATAATAATAAATAAAATCTTTAAAAAAAAAAAAAAGGAACCCGGAAAAAATAAAAACTGAGGTGGTGATATATACAGCTTTACTCCTAGCACTCACACAGCAGAGGGATCTCTGTAAGTTCAAGGCCAGCCAAAGTGACCTTGTCTAAACCTCACCTTCAGCCCAACACTAGAAAGAAAACAGAAAACTAAAGCCTACTTCAACACTGAAGCATGGAAAGTCTTCTTTTCCCATCGTAACTTACATTGTCTAAAATTAACCATTTCCAAGTAACAACACACAATGAAATTTCAGTACATTCTCTGCTCATGCTTTATTGCTAAAAATATATACATACAGGTGCAGTTTCAGACTCTCAAAACAGTTCCTTTTCCAAGAAGTCAAATTTCTTCAAAACTCCCAAAGATGCATAGATTAAGAAGCTGCCTTTTGTAGTGCTTCAAACATTCAATGAAGCTCTTTAACATTATCTCATACACTGGAGGCGCAATAGAAGGAAAGGCAAGTGAACAGTGACACCTATGCCTGAAGGGCAGAAAATGCACCACTCTCAAATAGATTATTACTCTTAATCTTTTTCATTAAAGGGATGCTTAGGTTTAAGGTTAATGCCCAGACTAGAAATGTTGTTTATAGACTGGAAACACACTGACAAAATACTTGTCTGATAGGGTGTCAGTGCTGAGGACTGGCCCGAGTCCAAGTGTTCTTCAAGAGCTATGTCCCAGGCACAAAAGAACATTTAAATTAAGAGTACAGCATACCATCTCCAAAGATGTCAAAATGTTTGCAGCATTACCAGTGATCATAGCTGTACTCTGCCTTTAAGGCATCTTACAAGCCTGAGTCTGCCAATGACACACCGGATCTTGCTGTCTGATGTTATGACCCTTAGTGACCCTTAGGAAGAGAATGCTAGAAGGAAGAACTCCGACCTTACATCTTTATTGGCTGGCAGATGTATCAGTAAAGTGGCAAAGAACCCTTCTATTTGGGATATATCATATACTTCAATTCTTGTTTTTCAGTAGAAAACAAACATCACACTGACAACTTTAATTCAGTTCTGAAGGTTGGAAGTTATCATTCCAGTCAACATCCATAGCGAAGTACCATACAGCTGAAGTAAAATTTGAAACTTTTTCCATCATATAACATGTAAATTGGACTGAACCTAGTGAAACAGTTTTATGTTCAATCTATTTAGGTCTTTCAGACATTATAAATACTTCACATTTGTCAAAAATCATTTGTAACTTGCATTTCAAAGTCAAGAAATTCTTATGCTATCACCATGAGGTTTTATTTTTTTGGGGGGTAGTACTGCCAATTAAACCCATTTTCCCAGGTAAATGTTCTGCCAGTAGATTACACTTCTGTTCCTTTCGCTATTGTAACAAACCAATATTCATTCATCCAAATAAATGTCTTTTTTGGAAGAAGAAAATTTTTTTCCTGTTTCTCAGGAATCAAGTTTCAGGCAGGTTACATATTTGGACCAACTCATTGGAAGTAAAACACCAGCTCTACAGTTGTTAACACAGCCACAGGCACAACTTGAGTAGCCAAACTTCTGTAGCTCTACAAAAACCTTCTTGCTGCAGGGTCCTTGCAGGTGGTCAGTCAGCACCTTCCAAAAGAGATGCCTCACTCATTACTCAACAGTATGTGCACACTGATGCTGGAGTCTGGCTATGACACTCAGGCTAGTTCCTGCCTGTTCAGGGACTGTAGAACATGAATATGGCTCAATCTATAGTCTGACAAAACCTCAAACTCAGTCTACATAGACCTAACCAGACAAGTCCCACAGCTAATTATTTTGCACTGACCACTGTTATTTCTGAAGGAAGATGACTCTGCCTGGCCTATTTCCCTACTCTTCTGAAACCCTGCACCATCCTGATTACAGCAGCTTATTCAACATGCTTAGTTTATCTTTTATTTGCAAACATGCTTGGGAATAAATAGAGCTAGGAAACAGACTGAGCACTGCTTGCTGTATTCCTAACAGTTTGAATGTCTTGTGGTTGCCCCTTGTTTATCTTGTACTTCCAATTTTCAATGGAAGACAATCTTTAATTAGAAAATAAAAATAATTCAAACAATAAAACCAAGCTATTGGTTTAAGTATCTATTGCTTCATTACTGATAAATGCATATATAAAATTACTAATTTTATATAATTACTAATTACCTAACAACAAAAAATTTCAACCATGCATTAGAGTGTTAGCATTCTAGAATCAGTTATGGGCCTGCCACTATTGCTTACACTTCCAATCAGGCCTGGTTTTAACAAACATGCAAACTCTTTGATTCAGAATCTTGGGAAAAAGCAATGATACATGCAAAACTTCAACTGAGTATGTCAGTCAAATTCCTCAGAGATGCAGTCAGGTACTCCGTTATCTACGATAATGCTGCTTCAAAACAAACAAGTCATACACGAAAAAGCTAAATTTAAGACTTCTGTTTGGTTCTAAAAGGCTTAGCTAGAAATCCTGGCCCTTGGAAGTTAAAGAATAAGTGTAAAGCTCTGGGAAAAAGGAGCTGAGGTGATAGTCTATGGAACGAGTGTTCTTGGCCACTCTCTGAGAGCTGGAGTGCAGTGAGGGTTCTTGGGCAGAATGGTTTTTCTGATTCGTATTCATGAGCAGATCCCTGGGGAAAGTTGAGGAGCAGAGCTAAAACAGTGTAAACACAAGCAGTAATGCCCTGAAATTCAACCTAGCCCTCTGCATTTTAAAACTATTGGCCAAGGGTTCTTCCAAAATGGTATAATTAGTTGCCAAGCAATGTTCTGAATGAACTAGAGACAGTATGCTTGCACCTACAGCACCATGAGAATGAAAACCTGAAGGCTAGGGGTCTTTTTCATATTTGCATATCACAGGTACATAGAGTAAACAAGAGACTACAGTAAGACTGAATACTAATTAATCACATATTTTGAGACCACAAAATCTTGTAGCATATTTTTGCATTTAGAACCATAAACTTGGCTGTTAAGGGCAATCTCTGATGTAACTGAATTAGCCATGTCTTCATGATCATGCAGCTGTTCTGAATATTGCTTGGTTGTCCTAAAAGCTAACATGGCCAGCATAGGACATCTAAAGAGAAACTACACTCAATATAGCCTTTTCCCTATCCTTAGGCTTATAATAAAATAAGAGTCTTAGATCTACAAAACTACCTTTTGACTTTTCTTCCCTGGGAAAGCCAAGGAACTCGGACTCAGATCTTTTCAGGGATGCTAAAGGTGCTAAGTGGCCACAAGTGGCCACAATGACAGGAGATAAAGGAAATGAGGAGTGGCCCTAGTTCCATCTTACATCTCAGATAAGAAAGGAATGAGTCTGCTGGGTTCTTGCTAAAAGGATATGCACACTGGCCTCTACCTTATCACATACACCTATCAGATGTTCAGATCCCCCTGCCTGGGCATCACCAGTCATTCTGTTTAATTTTAGTTCTAACTTCCTTGAGCCTAAATATAAGGAAAAACCAGTAAGTTTTTGAGGCTCCCCACTGCAGAGATACACCAATCACACACAAAACCAAACTTTTCCTTTTGAAACAATAGCCAGGAACCCAATGAACAAAGGTTATATTATTTGAATAAAGCATAGATCATTCTATATACTAAATAACTATTAATACAAACAATTTAAGCAAGACCTCTACATGTTGGCTTCACTGGGATTCCAGATTAAGCACTAGAAAGATTTCAACAGCTGTAAACTCTGGGGAAACAAAATAGGATCTTTAACGCATATATGAAAGTTGGTAATTTTTTTTCACGCAAATATATTCATATACATTCATAGTTTAAATGTCTTTTAACTAGGATGTGTTTTTCCTTTTGTGGAACTCTATAAAACTGCAGGGCCCCACAACTCAACCAGTAACCACTCAAGCACACAGCTTTGTGAGCACATTTACCATACATACAACTATTATTGCTACAGAATTCCACCTCTTTAACATTATTATTAGTTCATTTATGGCTTTTGTTGTTTGCAACAGGAAACGTCCTTTCCTATATACTGTGCTACTTTATATACATTTCTTGTTCAAGTTTCTTCCCCTTTGTTTCTTAAATGCTTTTCAGAAGCAGCCTCCCCAAGGCGCTAACTACCTACTTGAGTGAAGAGTATAAATACTTACTATTCTACGAGAGTCTATTCCTGGGACCCTGGATACCTAACACTAGACACATACCTAGTTTCTATGGGGAAGTTTTACATTTCCTATCATACTAATGTAATACATGTTAATAAATCATATAGACGTTTTTCTTTCTTTTTCTTTTGGTTTTCTGAGTCAGGATCTCATGTATCCCAGGCTGACCTCCAACTCACTATGTAGCTGAGGATGACTTTGAACTCCTGATCTTCCTGCCTCAACTTCTCAAATGCTGGGAGTTTACAGACATTCACCCAGCAGGACTCCACTCCATTTCTAAAAATTATATAAAAGGAACAAGCAAATAAAAAACAGAAACAAAACCCCACAACTCTCCAGAAAATGGTTACTTCCAAGTTTCCTAGGCAGCTTTTAGAGGTAGGAATTCCACTTTACAGAAAACTTTATTTTTCAGAACAAAGCAACTATTTTATTTCCATAAGGAAAGTATAAAAAAAGTGAAAGCTGTCAATATTACCAAAGGAGAGGCCAACATACTTCTTGTCAACCTACATGGGCCCCACTGAGCTATCAATTCTCATGTGAAAGACTGGACTCAACACCCAAGTCAGATGTGGAACTGGGCAAAGCCTAAAGTACAGGATACTCCAAACTGCTGACAAGGCTCTGCACTTAGCACACATGCTGCAAACAGGAAAGAAATGGCCACAGAGTAAACATTCCAAAGCAATCAGCACAGCATCTCAGACATGCAAAACAGAAAGTTATTTTCTGGACACAAAATAGGAAAAATGAACCCAAGACATACAACATGAAATCAATACAAGAACAATCTAGCTTCAAACTAAGAGCAAGACAAGCATGAACCCAGGCCTTGCTTTGAGGACTGAAGAGCTACAAAGGCAGCTATTTAGCTTCCTTGTGAAAGGCTTACCACTCCCCCAAGCACAATGTTTCTCTGTGTGAACCCACATTTCTGTTCAGTCATTAGTTGTTTTGGCCTTTATCCCCTATCCCTAGGGAGACTATCATAGATTCATACACAAAAAAAGTGAAGGCCTAGCATTTTCCACACTTTTTACACTACTGGTTATATCAATATTTCATCTTGAAGTTTAAAATTATACTAAATTCATGCACTAACCCCTAACATGGCACTACAATATGCTATCAAGCACTACTGCTTACAAAACTATACACATCTCAAAATGGAAGACATTGGTGATTTTGTTGTTCTTAAACAACTTGTAACACTTGTCCACAAGTATTAAAATATACATTATATATATATTTATATTGCACATATCCCGTTTTTGTTTAGAAACTTCAAAAGAAAAACTGCCAGCTTACATGGAGAAGAGAGGAGTCATGGCTATAGATGGAGGCACAACTCTAAAATGGTAGTTTTTGCTGCTATTAAGAAGAAAACCCAAGTAAGACTATAAATGGAAATGTGCCACACATCAGGCAACCAGAGCTGGGATCCACCCATGCTGTGAACACCACTTGGTGTTAACAATGCAGGATGTGGGAGGTCTTTGCAAAGTGCACTCACCTGAAGCATCTAGAGCAAATGGGTGACACTTCCTGGTAGTGACTGCCCCTTGCCCAAGAGCAAGGTGCAGGATAGCTCAGCATCTAAGAGATGCTCTCAATCATCAGCTGACTTTGTCCTCTAAATAAAAATATAAGTGGTTGGGGCACTTGAAAAATGTGGTTTATATTTTTGTTTCATTTTGAGACAGGGTCTGTCATTTAGGCTGGCTTTGATCTTTTGGCCGATCCTCTTGCCTCAGTCTTCAAAATGCTGTGGTTAAAGGTGTGAACAACCAAGCCCAGCAATTTAGGTTACCTTTAACTTGTTATTTCTCTAGTATTTTATCATTATTTGTTCTCATTAATAGGTTATTTATAATAAATATTTATGAAAAAAGCTTTTAGCATAAATTCAAATTTGTTGCCCAATCTGACTAACCATGAATGTTCAACATTTCCTAATTTTCATCGTTTCTATGACTCAAATTCACAGCACCTGCAGCACTGAGAAACCGTTCCAGAAATCAGCTCCAACAGCATCTGTTTCTAACTCTTCTAACAAGCTTAAAACTCCTTCTCTACTGGCAGCCGTTGCAAACAATGGTACCCTCTCATATAAAAACTTGGCATCCCATATAGTAGACCTCTACTGATTGGAAAGCAAAGAGATAATTCTATGATAGTTCCTTATAACATAACTATTAAAGGAAGAAAAGAGTATGTTATCACCTCTTACTGGAATTAATTTTCTTGAGTTATTCCCTCCCCACTCTCCCCAGGCCCTGAATTTCCTTTAAATCTACAGCGACTAGTAACTAGATTCACACTTCTTATCAAATTTGCTTTTCTTATTTGAACTTTGATTCAGATTCCAAATTTCTTCTGAGATTATAGTGAACCAACCAGAGAACCGGGAACTTTGTTTCTGAGGCTCATTCTCTGGTAAGACAGCTGAATTCAAACTGGGAAAATTTACCTGAGTCCCAGAATTTCAGAATAACATTATCACCTAGAAAAAGAATCTGTCCAAGTACCCACCTTGGGTTGAAGGAAGTTAATATACTTTTATAAAAAAATGCAACTATACAATGTAAGAATGTTGAAAACTCAGACAATGCTACATTAGACAGCTTGCTTCTTTTTCTAAGAAGGATTTATATGCCAAGCCTTAGTTTTTCCTTCATTCCTGTATGTCCAAAGATGAAGGCAAGTTACACAACAGGGTCCACCACATCACCTTAACCGAAAGACCACATGTGCCAGCTCCCTTCCAGCCACAGGGAAACCAAAGTCTCACAGGCTACATGTGATTCCACAAAAGGAATATAAAAGAGGGTGTTACTGGGCTTGATTTTTTTCCTGCTGGTTTGAGTCTCATCATGATGTCCAAGCTGGCCCTGAACATCTGCTCTTCCTGCCTTGGCCTCCCACGCACTGGCAGATCTGGGTGAGCATCGTCCCAGCCTGTGTTTCCTCCCACTCTGAACTAGCCACCGCCCAGCTGGACCTTCCTGAGAAGGACTGACACAGCAAAGCAGAGCTGACAAAACCCAAACATTCAAAACTATCAAACTGTCCAAAGCCTTCTTATAAACAACAGGTTTCTTCTCCAAGAGAAAATCTCGTTTAAAAATGTGGATTTATACACATAAAACTCCGATGTGAAACCAAACTTGGTTTCTGCTTTTATCGTATCTTGTTTTTGTTCAGGAAATGTGTCAAAGAGTGAGCCAGAATTTAAATAACATTTCTTTCACCTCAAATTATATTAAATATTTGGAACTTACTGTGATCTCAACTGTGCTTATTATATTGTTAAAAATGGAAGACATTTAAAAAAAAAACCTGAAGTCACCCACACTTGGTATTTGTTCAGTCTTGTTTGGATCTTTTAAAAAGAAAACAATTCACGCCACACAACCTAAGCACTTGTTTCAAATTCAACATCTTCCTTCTACTTGCAGACGGTGTCTTTCTAATTAAAAAACTGCAGAAGACCCAAGTCAGTTGTTTATTTTCTTCCTTAAGTCAACAGGACAGCTGCATCCTCAGGGCTTTTCTGTGTTGAGTCTGACGTGAAGTAAAAGAAAAGCACTCTTCGCATCCTGAACCATGGATGTAATCTGTGGAAAGACATCCACATCTCACTGGGGAACGTAACGGGATGGAAGAACCAGTACGCCTCATGGAGCAGTCCACACAGGAATTCCTGGAAATACAAATCAAATGGAAAATAGGAAGTCTGGGACAGGCACTTCTATATAAA
The DNA here is from genome assembly GCA_019843815.1 of Montemys delectorum. Classification (NCBI taxonomy): domain Eukaryota; kingdom Metazoa; phylum Chordata; class Mammalia; order Rodentia; family Muridae; genus Montemys; species Montemys delectorum. Next base: position 26,966 of record JADRCD010216678.1, read on the forward strand.
CTTACTTGCAAAATTAGTTTTTAAAACATACACATACATGTGCACACAAGCAGTTTAGCATGTGTTCACTAATAGACTGTAGTACTGAGGCGGGGGCATAAGGATTACAGTCTTATGTGGTGAGACTTTAACACAAACCAACAAATGACATCTTTCCTATCCCTCAAATGGAAACTCTGTGGGACTAGAGAGATGGCTCAGCAGTTAAGAATGCTTATGTTGCTGGGGCAGTGGTGGCACACGCCTTTAATCCTAGCACTTGGGAGGCAGAGGCAGGCAGACTTCTGAGTTTGAGGCCAGCCTGGTCTACAGAGTGAGTTCCAGGACAGCCAGGGCTACACAGAGAAACCCTGCCTCAAAAAACCAAAAAAAAAAAAAAAAAAAAAAAGAATGCTTATGCTGTCAGAGAACACTAATTCAGTTCTCAGCATTCACACACACAGACAGATCCTAACAAAGGGTACATACATATGTAGAGAAAAATTCATAAATGAGATAAACCAAAAGACAATTTCAGCATAAGCCTATAATATAATCCTAAAACTGGAAAAAGAGAAGCTTCCTTCTCTATAGAAGTGTGAGTACATACAGACACACACACATAAAGAAATAAATGTAGTTTATAAAAAACCCTCTGGAAAACATATCAAGAACACATATTAAAGAACAACAAAAACAGACCCACAATAAAGGGTATGGGGTGGGAAGAACAGACACAGAAATCAGTGTGAACACTTGTTACGTTGCCACAAGTCAATGCCCTTCAGAGGCCTGGAAAATGATTGAAGATGACCCTAACACTGCCTTCATTTGGGACACCAACCTTTAGAACTTTGAGACAACAAATTTGTTCTAAAGCATACAGTTTAATGGAGATGTATTTCAGTGGTATTAGCATGTGCAAAGTCCTGGGTTTGGTCCCTAGCACCACAGGGTATGGGTAGTTATACAATGCCTAGGAAAAGTAATACATTGGCCATGAAACTTTGTGCTGATAGGCTTGTCAGTAAAGTACAGGTGGGGAAGGGAACAGTGGCACATGCTTTTAATTCCAGCACTTGGGAGACAAGGGCAGAGGCAGACGGATCTCTGTTAGTTCAAGACCAACCTGATCAGTATAAAGTTGCAACCATAACTACGGAGTAAAATCCCCACTTCAAATGTATGACAGCAACAAAATCCCAAACAAACAGGTATAGATCACGACTGCATATATGTAATCCCAGCAACTTGAGAGATGTCAAGAGGTAGAGACCTTGATCTCAAGACAGCTTGGGGTACAAAGTTAGACCGTGTTTCAAAAAAAAAAGATAATTAAAATAAATATATCTTAAAACTAAAAAGAAAGCATATACAGGGCTGTATATCTATCTGTCCAACATTTTATGAAACCCTGGGTTTCACCCCTGCTATTACATTAAGGAAAGGAAAACAAATTAAAAATTAAAATACAAATATTTTTAGTAATCAAATCTGAGTATGTGGACATACGCTTACCATAGCAGTAATTAAAAGGCTGAAGTAGAACTGGAAACTCAAGGCTACACTGGCTGACACAAAGAGATTTCATCATAATACAACTAACCAACTAGCCAACAAAAACTATAGGAGGACCTGGAGAGAAGCCTCCGTGGTTAAGAGCACTGGCTGCTATTCCAGGGGAGCCAGGTTCAGTTCCTGGCATTCACACGATGTCTCATAGCCTTCTTTGGTTCCAACACTCTCTTCTGACTTCCATGGGCACCAGGCATACATATGTGGTGTACATATACATAGGCAAAACACTCATATGCATAAAACATATAAATATTATATAAAACAAACAAGCAAGTGAAAACTGGGGTTGATGTTGCTTAGAATGTAAGGTCCTGGGGTTTATTTTCTTGGATTTTTTTTGTTGTTGTTGAGGAGAGGTTGTTTTGTTTCTTGAGACAGTATCTCACTGGATAGTCCTCTACAATTCTCTATATAGAGCACAC
>JADRCD010216679.1:4005-38473 GCA_019843815.1 Montemys delectorum
TGATGGTTTACAACTGCCTGTAATTCCAGCTCCAAGGGGTCTGATGCCTCCTTCTGGTCTTCATAGCCAGGCCCCATTTATATATGTGTGCATATATACACACAGAGAGATGCACAAACTAAAACAATATCAGAAATCTTAAAAAGAAAGAGAATGCATGGTGGTATGTTCTTGTAAATCAGCTCTGGGGAGACAGAGAAAGGCAGATCCTTGGGATTTGCCAGCCAGCCAGTTTTGCCTATTGGTGGGTTCCAGGTAGGTTGAAAGATCTTATGTGAAGAAATGAGATGGATGGCAACATGAGGAATGACACCTAAGGTTGTCCTGTAACCTCCACAGGTACACACATGCACGTGTACCCACTACATTCCAGAACATGTTTACACATATATGCACTCACATTAATGCAGAAAAGAAATAAACAAAACCCCATTTAGAAACAGTGCCTAGCATGGGAATTTGATATAAATTTATTGGATTACATTTTGCCAATTTTTGTTTGGATTTTTTTCCAAGACTCACACCTGGCCACACCCAGAATGAACAGTATCATGCTGAAGGTGCTTGTTCAGCATCTACTACATGATGTTCAGCACCTACCCATCACTTGCACAGATGCCAGCCCTTGTACTACCTCCGTGGAGGACTGAGCTTGCACATTGGCATCTACAAGCATGGATTCAGAGGCCTCCCGGGTAGAGTCAAGAGCCCAGAGCAGGCAGCAATAAGAAGTAAAGTCCTGGCTTCCGTTGTGGGCTCATGCACTCTCACAAATGGAGGGTTTGGGTAGTACTTCTGCACCAGTGAAAGAGACTTCAACAACCAAATCCAGCATGTAGATATTGTTTGAATCCTGCTTTAAGCAAACCAAACACACAGCCATAGTTTAAAGGTGATTGGGAAAGTCTGATCATAGAAAGGTTGTTAGGCATGACAGTGAGGCTGTGTTCCAACACACTTATTGTGGTGACAGATGTATACACATCTATAGATGAAGCAATACCAAATCTGTAGCTTGATTGAGAATAGTTAGGTGAGCCTGTGACAACAAATGTAGACAGTTGTTAAAGCTAGATGGCACCGCAGAAGGACACAAGGGTCTGTTTGAAGACTTCTATGATAAAAAGTCGAAATTAAAAAGTAGTAGAGGGCTGGAGAGATTGCTTAGCAGCTAAGAGTGCCGACTGCTCTTCCAAAGGTCATGAGTTCAAATCCTAGCAACCACATGATGGCCCACAAACCATCTGTAATGAGATCTGATGCTCTCTTCTGGGATGTCTGAAGACAGCTACAGTGTCTTCAGACATATAATAAATAAATAAATCTTTTTTTTTTTTTTTTTTTTAAAGTAGCAGAGATGCGGGTGTTTTAACCTTGAGTCTTGCAACTGTGGTGCCTGTCCCCTCACTGGAATAAGAACCTTTTAACCTGAGATGTTTGAAAGAGACTTTCAGGTAAGACAAGAAAACTGGGAGAGTCTATTCTTTAGGCTAAGAGACCCACCCAGTCTTCTTGTCGTGGGATCAGACCCTGTGTCTCAATGAATCACTTTCCCAATCATTGGCACACATAAGGAGAAGGCTTCTAGAAAGGCTCTTGCCCCGCCCCCTTGTATCCCCCTAGTGGCCAGTTCTCAAAATCTTACTGCTTCAGGAGAAAACCAGCTGTTTAAGACACTGACCATGTTCAAAGCCATCAGCTGTGGGCAGATAGCCAGAGGGACCATGGTCTAAATGTCTGAGATCCTTTGTCAGTTACCCATCGCTTACGTGCAGATCCCCATGCTGATGGCTGTACTGTGCTCTGTGTAAACCTGAGCTCACATTGAAGTTTCATTGCCCGTGTACAGTTTGGAGTGGTGATGGATCTCTCAAAGTCAGCCAATTAAGAGAGTAAAATCCTGGTTCCCATCAGAGTGCAAACGTGGCTTCCTCAGCTCCCCAGTTTGTTTCCTTTCTTATCATGGGATCTTTCTTCCTATCCTCTGCTCCCTGCTTCTTTTCCCTGTTCACAGAGCAGCGAGATGTAATAAGAATAGTCTCTAAAGTCTCCTGAATTAGGATGTAGGACTAGTTCAGCCACTGACTGCCTCCATGGGGAGTTTGAGCCTCAGTTTTCTCATTTGTCCAGTGAGGATAATCTTCCCTACTTCAAGAGACTTTTTGGTAAGAGCCAAATGAGTCAAATTCCCAGAAAAGTCCCTGACACGTAAGAGGAGGCTGAATTATTACCACTGATGATCATGGCTCATACTAATTGGTTGATTAATTAATGAATGAAGCTAGTAATGGCTGTCAGATCATTGCTGTTGAGCTCTCTCATAGAGTGATTGGCAAGTAGGATTGTATGGGCAGAATCCAGGAGCCCCGCAATGATATTTTTGTTGTCTATACCTGCAATGGACAGAAATGCTAGGTTTTCATTAATTTGTTGAAAGTAAAGATACATTTTTCTCTCTCTCAAGTTTGAAAGTTCATGAGTTCTTAACCCAGTGCTTTAGGTTAAGATTTATTTGAGGAACGTTGCTTTCTTTCTAGAAGCAACATTATAGCATGGGGGATGAGTAAACACTTTTGGACCAGATGTGCCTATGTTATAATCTTCTCATGAAAGGATTAAGTTTGCTCTCAGCCTTTACCAAAACATTTAATAATAAGATAACATAACTGCTAGTCAGTGGTTGGTTGTCTGTGCTGGATCACTCTATCAACATCCACCTATTTAATGCCCCCAGCTGTCTAAGGCATGGCCTATTAAGACTCCCTTCCTCTGGTTGTAAAAACCAACCGAAAGTCATCTACTCATGGTCACAAAGCTTGTCTTGGGATTCAGATTTGAGTCCAGAGTTAAGATAGGCTTCCTCTGTCTCAGTCTGAGGGACCGGGCTCAGTGGCATCAGGTTGTACCCTTGTCTCTTTTACAGGTTAAAGTTCAAACAGTTCTCATTACTTCTCACCTTTTTAAGCTACTGTTGGAAGACTTTGTCAAAGCCCAGGATCACATAAGACCCAAAAGCTAAGGACCAACATGCTGGTATCTTCAGGACTGACTGCTTGTCTATTCTTACAATGTACATAAACCTGTCATCTTGACACCATCTCCTGAATGTTCTTCAAGCCATTCTATCAAAATTAAAGGGTCATTCTCTTCATAAAGACTTCCTTGACCCTTCTCAGATAGTCACAAGGACTTGTCTGTCACTTCCCAGATAGACCGTCCTGCCCACTGTTCTCCATTGTTGCATATATGCCCATCACATCCTAGTCATATCGTATCACCCTATTTGCATATGTCTGTACCCCTCCTTGCCACTCTAGAGGCACTGTGAAGGCAGGGACTGTTTATGGTTTGTCTCTAAATCCCTGAAACTTAACAATGTCCTAACAACATAGTAGTTGACTGTGGATACTCATTGAATGGATGAATGGATAAATTAATGAATTATATATACCAACCATGCTTCACATTATAGCTTTTGTGCTTATTATTGCTATACCTAACCAAGTGTCCAATGCTTTGCCATTATCCAAGGATCCTGAAGATACCCGATCAGGATTCCCCTTCATTTCCAAACTTCAAATCAGTTTTCAATAAAAATATAGAGAACTGGGTCACAGCAGGGTGCAATATCTCTTCATTTCAGTTCTTCGAATCAATTCAAACCCCATTAATATTTAATTTAATTCAGTGGGCCTTTTTTTCTAGAACATTAACAGATATGTTATTAAACTGTAGGGTCATCCATAATTGGTCATCTCTCTGTGAATTAAATTTTAAAAAGGAAAAGTAAGATGAAGGAATAATCAAATTTCCTATTTATGCAAGGCAACCAAGTTAAATTATATTTGCTTTCTAAAAATAGATTATTTTCTTAAGTATTAAACATTTGTTTTGCTCTTAACCAATACCAATATATGGTATGTAGAATTAACAGATAAATTCTAGGTAATGGTATTAAACACTTAATAGATTTAGAACATATTGAATGATGTTTGAGTGTAAGGCACTGAGCAGTGTCTTAGAAGGAAACAGATGGATGGCACATTGTCTGTTCTCTTAAAAGGTACTCTTAAACAATACATCAGGATGGTCCTTGAGGGAAGGACCAAACAAAGCTATGGGATTTTTGCTTCAAGGTACCAAACTGAAGCATTAAGTCTATAGAAGTGTTGGTTTAGTAACATGACTAATGGTGGAGAACTCACACTTTGTTACTCTTCTACAGTGATGTGGACTCAGAAGAGCCCTCATTTCCAACTGGCACAGATCGTGATGGCATCCTGTATCTGTGGCCTTCTGAGACTTCTCCACATCTACCCAAGACTGCTTCATCTCAGAGTGGCTCTATATGTCTTGATCATATTTGATATAGGCTACTTGTTTTTAATGAGAGACAAGCTCCTTACACACACCTAGGGGAAAATTGAAAATGTCTGGGACATTTGAATTGCCATGATTGGAGGGCATATTACTGCTACTTAATGGCCAATGATGCTGTTAAACATCCTACAGAGCACAGGATAGCTCCTATCACAAGGTCTTATCTGGCATACGGCATGTATATGCTGAGTTTGACAAACCCATGGCCTGGGCCTCAAATCTGTGGTTTGTTCTCCTTCTTGTGATCTGGTGGACTTCAGTGATACTGGGAACTTCCAGAGAATATATGATTTTCATATATTTCCATGTGTGTGTGTGAGATAGAGTAGATTGAATAGTATCTCTCCTGGATTCCTGTTTGGTTAGAATCTTGAATCATTTGGAAATAGGAAGGAAATTATGTGAAGATAGAGATGAGCAGAGACTGGAGTGCTGCTGTCCCACGCCAAGGAACATGTGGACCCTCCAACAGTTCAAGGAGACAAGGGAGGATCTTCTCTGAGAGTTTTCAGAGCCAGCATGGCCCTGCCAGCATCTTGATTTTGCTAGAATCTTGAGAAAATCATTTGTGGTAATATCCTTTCTCTTTCTAAAACTAATTCTTTAAGAATTTTGTACAGGGGCTGGAGAGATGCCTCAGCAATTAAGAGCACTGGCTGCTCTTCTAGAGGCCCTGAGTTCAATTCCAGGCAACTATATGGTGGCTCACAACCATCTGTAATGAGATCTGATGCCCTCTTCTGACATGAAGACATACATGCAGATAGAGCACTCATATACATAAAATACATAAGTACATCTTAAAAGGAATAAAACAGTTGTTACCGCTCAAAAAAAATTTTGTATAGTGCATTTCGATTATTTGTATAAAATGATTATTAATATTCTGTAGATATTTATTAAAAATGGAAATTAATATGGTGGCAATTATTCTTTTACCAGATAGTTCCTCAAATAATCACACTGAGATCTTTCAATATTTCAAAGCCTAGGCCTTAGCTGAGTGGACTCTCAACTATCTCATCCAAGTTTCCCTGGTCACCTAGCTCCTGTCCAGCTACCCGTCTAGCTATGCCTTCCAGGCCTGTAGTGACATCTGTCTCCACAGATGTCTCCTGACCGAAGGACTTTCCTCTTTCTTCTTCCCAGAGTCCCTTTCTCCCTCCCAAGAAGCCCTGCCTATCACGTTCTACTGCCCCATCACAGGCTTTAGCCTTTAGGCTACACTTTTGGTTTTTTGTTTTTGTTTTTAACTTTCATTTATTTTATATTGAGTGTGTTTTGTTTGTCCATATGCATATGCTTTGTGGGTGTGTGCCTGGTGCCTGAGGCCAGAAGAAGGTTTGGATCCCTTGGAACTCGAATTACTCCGGTGGTTGTGAGCCACCATGTAGATGCTGGCAATGAGATCTGGATTCTGCATAAAATAAACAAGTGACTTTAACTGTGGAACCAACAGTCCAGTTCCCTAGGTGCCATACTGTTAAGGGAAACTGACTCTCCTTCTCTCAGCATATATCAAGTGCCAATAGCCCCTAAGTTGGGGGGGTGGTGGAAATTTGTGCCCACTTCCCCTTTTCATGCTGAGATTTTTGTCTGGCTTGAGCGTAAACAGGTCTTGTGTGGATTCATATGTTCAATTGCCCTGCTATGTCTGGAAAACACTGTTTCCTGGTAGTTATTCACCACTTCCAACTTTTCTAATTTTTCTGCCCCCCAACTTCTGCAAGGGGAGCCTTGAGGGGGAGGGAATGCTATAGCAATGCCTCATTGCATTCCACAATCCATTGTTTTCTACATTTTGACTGATCGTATGTCTCTGTGTTAATCATCGTCTATTTAAAGATTGTCCTCTCTGGTCTTGAGACCAGGACTGTACCACACTGCCAAGGGAAACCTGTTTCAACATCCTTAAAGCAAGCTACAGCTGGCCCCAGACTGTAGCTGATAAGAAGGCCTTGTAGAGAGAGGCTGTAGCTCCAAATATCAGACAAACAAAGGAAATTGACTTGGCTCAATTAAAAAAAAAAAAAAAAAAAAACTTCTTTGAGAAGTTTGAGAAAACTCAAACAAAATGATGTGGGACGTGAAAAAAATCTATCAGCCAATCAAAAACCTCAGTGGAAAGCCTCAATCAGCCAATCAAAACCCAATGGATCATGTCTTTAAAACACAGAATCAGTAGGAAAGACAGAGTAGAGGGATTAGACCAGAGTAGAGGTCAGTGAGAAATTAAAAAAGCAATATGAGTGGGTACAGCATAAAAATACACAGCCTCCGAGTTACGGGCCTAGAAGAGGGGAGAACTGTCACAAAAAAGGCATGGAGTGTCTTCCGTGGTCATTTCTTTTTTGATATGCAATTATTTATTAACATATAAAATAAAATTTGATGGCAGACTGTGTGACTCTCCACAACTATCAACTAAAGATTGTTAAAACCCTGTTGTGTTGCCATAGTTGAGGTAAAATTGCCATGTGTTGTGTATGTATCTGATGCATTTGGACATGTTACCTATAATCATAAAACATCGTTACCTTCCACAAACAACTAGAAAGCCATGTTCTCTGTACATTCTTTTTTGTTTTGTTTTGTTTTTTGTTTTAAACTTTTTAAAAATTTATTTATTTATTTATTTTACACTCCATATCTTATTCCCTGCCCCATTCCACCCTCCTACTGCTCCACATCCCATACCTCCTCCCCACCTCCTGTCTCCACGTGGATGTCCCCATCCCTCACCCCACCTGACCTCTAAACTCCCTGGGGTTTCCAGTCTCTTGGGGGTTAGGTGCATCATCTCTGAATGAACACAGACCAGGCTGTCCTCTGCTGTATGTGTGTGGGAGGCCTCATATCAGTGTTTGAGAGATCTCGGGGTACAGATTATTTGAGACTGCTGGTCCTCCTACAGGATCGCCCTTCTCCTCAGCTTCTTTCAGCCTTCCCTAATTCAACAATAGGGGTCAGCTGCTTCTGTCCATTGGTTGTTGTGCAAATATCTTCATCTGACTCTTTCAGCTGCTTGTTGGGTCTTCTGGAGTTCATTCATGCTAGGTCCCTTTTTGTGAGCGCTCCATAGCCTCAGTGATTGTGTCAGGCCTTGGGATCTCCCCTTGAGCTGGATCCCTCTTTGGGCCTGTTGCTGGATCTTCTTTTCCTCAGGCTCCTCTCCATTTCCATCCCTGTATTTCTGTCAGACAGGAGCAATTATGGGTCAGAGTTGTGACTGGAATGCCCCCCCCCATTTGATACCCTGTCTTCCTGCTGGAGGTGGGCACTATAAGTTCCCTCTCCCTACTGTCGGGCATTTCATCTAAGGTCCCTCCTTTTGAGTCCTGAGAGTCTCTCACCTCCCAGGTCTCTGGTACATTCTGGAGGGTCCCCCAACCTCCTACCTCCTGAGGTTGCCTGTTTCCATTCTTTCTGCTAGCCCTCAGGGCTTCAATCCTTTTCCCTCACCCAATACCAGATCAGGTTCCCCTTGCCCCCCACTCCTACCCCTCCTCAACTTTCATTCTCATTTTTTTTTAATGGCAACCTTTAAGCTTTAATACAAGGTACGTACAGTTCTAATGGGCAAGGGTTTTAGTTTGACCAACATTGAACCTTTCTTTTGCTACTTGGTAGTGTTCTCCAATTTCCTACCTGCTTTTACACTCTGAATTTACTCTGAATTGTTTAGTGTGAAGTTGACTCCACCCCCAGTCATGTGACTCTGACCCAAACTGCCAACAACAGCTGTTGGGAATTGGGCATATAGCCAAGGTCATGTGCAGAGGTTCTGGTGGAGTTCTTTCAATGAGAGATGCATTGATATGTGACTGCCTTTGCTACTGTAGAGATTCTGCCAGAGCACAAAAGAAACTCTAAGACAGAAGACATAGCTCAGATCCCAACGGAAGGGGTTGCAAATAACTTGGGAGCCATGTATTAAGATCACAACAGTCAGGATACTGTTGTGGGCCTCTGAAGTTAGAACCTTTAATGAGAGAGATGATATCTTGATACTATTTGAAGCTCTTGATCGGTCCTGTTATTGAAGATTCATCATCTTTCTTTTATGTAGTCATTGAATCTACCCCACCCTTTTCTTTGTTTAAGGCAGAATGAATTGAGTTTCTATCACTCAAAAGAGACCAGAAGAGAGATTGGAGAAGTGCTCTCCACCATCCCTTTGGAAAAAAAGAAGAAGAAGAAAAATAACTATGTTAGCATCCATATTGTAATTATGTCAGAATTTGTCACACAGATTTGAGGGGTTAGCCACATTTTCATATTGATCTATTTGTTCTTTTGTGTATGTGTAGCTTTCCCTCCCTTTTCCTCTCATCTCTCTCTCTCTCACTTTCTCTCTCTCTCTCTCTCTCTCTCTCTCTCTCTCACTTTCTCTCTTTCTCTCTCTCTCTCTCACTCTCTCTCTGTGTGTGTGTGTGTGTGTGTGTGTGTGTGTGTGTGTGTGTGTGACAGAGAGAGAGACAGACAGACAGACAGACAGACAGACAGACAGACAGACAGAGAGTTTTGGGATGCACTGGCTTGGGTGGGATGCATGTGGAGGTCAGAGATTTAACTTTTTTGGATACCTTCCTTAATCACTTCTCCACTTTTTTATTTTTATTTTTATTTATTTATTTATTTTTTTGAGACAGAGTCTTTCACAGAACCTGAAGTTCCCCTTTAAGTAAAACTGGCTGTCTAGTAAGCTCCGGGGCCCTGCCTGTCTTCATGTCCTCCTGGAGATGTGGGGGACAGATACTGCTGTGCCCAGGTTTTATATAGATCCAAACTCAGGTCTTCATGTGTGCCCGGTGACCACTTTCCACACTTGAGTCACCTCCTCAGCCTAATCACCTTAGTCAGATGGGTAGTCCCTTCTCAACTCACAAACCTACTGTAATCTTGGGGTGAGTGTCTCACCATGTGTCACATATAATCAAGTGATCTGACTCCTTGACTGGATCCCTCTGGCTGTGTGAGGCAGAAATAACAACATCTTTTAGATCTGCTCTAACGAGGAACTAAAATATACAAGCAACATTCCTCTATTCCTTCTTAACATGAAGGTATTTGGTGCTCTCACTGGCAAATCTAGTAGAAAAAGAAAAAGAGAAACCACAAAGCAATCACTACTCCCTCACACACACCCCCATCCCCACCCCAAAACACACATTGTTCTGAGGAATGACCTTTAGATTCTGAGTAAGACTAAAGAAGGGGCCAGCAGTACAGTGAAGCATGCATCCTAAGAGTTAAATTAGCCTCTACAGCCCTATTTGGAAGCAAGTCTTCCAACTAGACCAAAACTGCTGCTGAGCTGAATAAACCCCACAAGGTTGTGGATTTCACTCATGTCTGAAAGTCTTGCTATACCATTAACCTTAAAGAATGGAGACAACTCTTACAGACAGCTTCCTCTGAGCTCTACCTCTCTTACTACCTGTGTGTGGACAAGGGTCAGTGTCCTTTAGGTGAGAACACAGTCCAACATCCTCATTTTGTTTTCAAAGAATCTAAAGTTATTAAGGCCGAGATGCAACCCGGCAGTGATGGCACATGCCTTTAATCCCAGCACTCAGGAGGCAGAGGCAGGCGGATTTCTGAGTTGGAGACCAGCCTGGTCTACAGATTGAGTTCCAGGAGAGCCAGGGCTACACAGAGAAACCCTGTCTCGAAAACCAAAAAAAAAAAAAAAAAAAAAAAAAGACAGAGATGCCTTTAATAGTTTTACAGATGACACAGCTCCTCAAAGAGCAAGACATGATGAGAATCTCCATATGGTTTTAGAAATGTGACCTAAAGTTCTCCAATGCTACGTCTCTTCTCCCCAAGCCCATGTTCTGTGACTGACTGACTGATGGAACGTGACAAGATAGACAGGAACTTCTCACCTGGAGCTTTAAGAGTTTGGTAGCTGCCATGTTCTTCTCTTGGAGCTCACACTCTTGGAAACCAGCCATCATGCTGTAAGGAATCTAGGCTGGAGAAGACACTGCTGAGCTTCTAGTGTGTCAGCACCACAATACCATCCATGTGATTTTGTCCTGTTGGAAGTGGATTCTTTTGTTCACCAACACCCCACCCCAACCTTAGATAGGGGTGCTAGGGTATCTATGGTCTCTGTAAGATCTGTTTATGTTGCAGCTTAATAAACTGAATAAATGTTTGCTTTTAGATGTTTAGTATTCTAAAAGCCATGGTTTGGGCATGGTTTTTTAATAACAACAAATGACTAGACTCTGTTCAACACACCCTCAATTACATTATTAACCAGCCTATCCTTGGAGATGGATATGGGATTACTATGGAATTCCCTACCTTGGTCATTCTCATACTTTATTCAAGAGGCCTTGAAAATACAAACTACCTGATTGCTTTAGTGACTCCATGGTAGGCTTGAGAACCTGCCTTTTGGGGAGCATAATAATGACTTATGATGATTTAAATGAGAATGCCCTCCCATAAGCCCATAGATTCAAATACTTGGTTACCACAGAGTGACACTATTTGAAAGGATTTGGGGGGGGGCCTTGTTACAAAAAGTGTGTCACTGGAGGTGAGCTTTGAGGTTTTCAGAAGCCCAAACCAGGAAGAGTAGTTCTCTTCCTGCTACCTGTGGATCCAGATGTAGAACTTTCAGCTCCTTCTCCAACACTGTCTGCCTGCATGCTGCCATACTCCCTGCCATGATGACACTGTACTAAACCTCCAAGACTGTAAGCAAGCCCCAAATTGAAGCCATTATTTTTTAAGAGTTGTGGTGGTCATATTGTCTCTTCACAGCAATAGAACACTGATTAGGACTTTACTCTGATAAGAAAACAGGCACGCCAGGCAAAAAGTGGTTTGGAAAGATTGCAGCCATTCTTTGGATCCACTTTCTCTGCCCACTTTTATGATTTTGTAGCTAGTTAGCGTGCTATGGAGAGGAACAAAACACTACTCTAGTCCTAGTCATGTGAACTAAAGTTCTATGTATCTGGAAGTGAGAGAGTGAAAGACTTCCATTAAGTAGCTGTATATTTGAGAGGTGAGGAGGATACAACATCTGCCCCAACACAGGAAGTAACTGGGACCAGCAGGACCCGGGCACCCAGGCACTCTGCCCAACCAGTGACATGGGTTCCTTCCTGTCTGGGCTGGTGCCCTGAGCAAAACTTGGGTGAGAACTCTGCAGCCAGTCCTACAACAGGATCCTAGGATCCCAGAAGCTTGGTCACACCAGGATCTCAGGCTTTCCAGAGGCAGCTTGACTCCCAGGAGTTCTAATACACCAAGGATTTCAGGATCACAGGATCAGAGAACCACAGGATCACAGAAACAGCTGAACTCTGAGGAGTCCTGACACAACCAGGATCACAAGAAGGACAGGCTACAGGTAGATATAGCAAGGGCAGGTAGCACTAGAGATAATCAGATGGTGGAAGGCAAATTTAAGAACATAAGCAATGGAAACCAAGGTTCCCTGGCATCATCAGAACCCAGTTCTTCCACCATAGTAGGTCTTGGATACACCATCACACCAAAAAAAAAAAGCAAGATTTGAATCTAAAATTGCTTCTCAAGATGGTGATAGAGGACTTTAAGAAGGACATAAATAATTCCCCTAAAGAAATACAGGAGAGCACAGGTAAACAGCTAGAAGCCCTTAAAGAGGAAACACAAAAATCCCTTAAAGAATTACAGGAAAACACAATCAAACAGGCAAAGGAAATGAACAAAACCATCCAAGATCTAAAAATGGAAAGAGAAACAATAAAGAAATCACAAAGGGAAACAACCCTGGAGTTAGAAAACCTAGGAAAGAGATGAGGAGTCATAGATGCAAGCAACACCAGCAGAATACAAGAGATAGAAGAGGGAATCACAGATGCAGAAGATACCATAGAAAACATTGACACAACAGTCAAAGAAAATACAAAAAGCAAAAAGCTCCTAACTCAGAACATCCAGGAAATCCAAGATGCAAGGAGAAGACCAAACCTAAGGATAATAGGTATAGAAGAGAGTGAAGACTCCCAATATAATGGGCTAGTAAATATCACAAACCTAAGGATAATAAGTATAGAAGAGAGTTAAGACTACTAAGGTAATGGGCCAGTGAATATCTTGAACAAAATTATAGAAGAAAACTTCCCCAACCTAAAGAAAGAGATGCCCATGAACATACAAGAAGCCTACAGAACTCCAAATAGACTGGACCAGAAAAGAAATTCCTCCTGTCACATAATAATCAAAACACCAAATGCACTAAACAAAGAAAGAATATTAAAAGCAGTAAAGGAAAACGGTCAAGCAGACCTATCAGAGTTACACCAGACTTCTCACCAGAGACTATGAAAACTAGAAGATACTGGGCAGATGTCATACAGACCCTACAAGAACACAAATGCCAGCCCAGTCTACTATATCCAGCAGAACTCTCAATTACCATAGATGGAGAAAACAAGATATTCCATGACAAAACGAAATTTACACAATATCTTTCCACAAATCCAGTCCTACAAAGGATAATAGACGGAAAACACCAACATAAGGAGCAAACCAGCACCCTAGAAGAAGCAAGAAAGTAATCTTTCAACAAACTCAAAAGAAGATAGCCACACAAACATAATTTCACCTCTAATGACAAAAATAACAGGAAGTAGCATTCACTTTTCCTTAATATCTTTTAACATCAATGAATTCAGTTCCCCCACAAAGACATAGACTACCAGACTGGATATGTAAAGAGGAATCAACATTTTGCTGCATACAGGAAACACATCTCAGTGACAAAGGCAGACACTACCTCAGAGTAAAAAAATTGGAAAACAATTTTCCAATCAAATGGTCCCAAGAAATAAGCTGGAGTAGCCATTCTAATATCAAATAAAATCAATTTTCAACCAAAAGTTATCAAAAAAGATAAGAAAGTACACTTCATACTCATCAAAGGAAAAATCTACCAAGATGAACTCTCAATTTTGAACATCTATGCTCCAAATGCAAGGGCACCCACACTCAGAAACTTTACTAAAGCTCAAAGCACACATCATACCCCATACAATAATAGTGGGAGACTTCAACATCCCACTCTCAGCAATGGGCAGATCATGGAAACAGAAACTAAACAGAGACACAGTGAAACTAACAGAAGTCATGAAGCAAATGGATCTAACAGATATTTATAGAAGATTTCATCCCAAAGCAGAAGAATATGCCTTCTTCTCAGCACCTCACAGTATCTTCTCCAAAACTGACCATATAACTGGTCACAAAACAGGCCTCAACAGATTCAAGAAAATTGAAATAATTCCTTGAATCTTATCAGATCACTACAGACTAAGGTCTTAAATACCAACAAAAACAGAAAGCACACATATACATGGAAGCTGAATAATGCTCTACTCAATGAAAACTTGGTCAAGGAAGAAATAAAGAAAGAAATTAAAGGCTTTTTAGAATTTAATGAAAATGAAGACACATACCAAAACTTATGGGACACAATGAAAGCAGTGGTAGGAGGAAAACCCATAGTTCTAACTACCTCCAAAAAGAAACTGGAGAGAGATTACACTAGCAGCTTGACAACACACCTGAAAGCTCTAAAACAATAAGAAGCAAATACACCCAAGAGGAGCAGACGGCAGGAAATAATCAAATTCAGGGCTTAAAGCAACCAAATAGAAACAAAAAGAACTGTACAAAGAATCAACAAAACCAGTAGCTGGTTCTTTGAGAAAATCAACAAGACAGATAAACCCTTAGCCAGACTAACCAGAGGGCACAGAGACAGTATCCAAATTAATAAAATCAGAAATGAAAAGGGAGACATAACAATGAAATACATCTCAAAATAGTTATTCTGTTTGTTGAATATTAACAGTTGAAAATATTAAAAATTATGTTCTACAAACATCATGGAAATATTATTGATAATTTTTCTCACTGCGCTTGAAATTAGCATTTTCTTAATGTTTAACTTCAAAGAGTTTTTGCTATTTTGAAATTTTTAAAATATACTTACTGATAAAATAATTTCTTTCCTAGAAACACTGATAGTCATGTTTTAAGTAGACTGTTAGACAATGTACACAGATATATAATGTGTTTTAAATATTCTTTCACTATGTCAGGTGGTATCAAATAAGAGCTTTTGAGTGTATTTCTTAATGATTCATTTTTAATATTTTATGCTCTTTTACTATGCTTAACTCCCAAAGAATATTTTGTATGTTTTGAAACAATTTAGTATTCAACATTAGACATAGGATCCTCAATTACGGATAGTATTAGATATTCATTAATGATATTTTTAGGGTATGGAAGGATATGAATATAAAAGCTGAACAAATTTTTATGTATTATTTGATTCTCAAAATAATATTGTTAATATGTTTGATGTATAAAATGCATTAAATAATAAAAAATTTTAAGAAAAAAAAAGCTGTATGTTCATAGCTGGCAGCCTGGGGTACGTCTCTTCAATCTCTCCACTGACCTATTCTCTGTGATAGCAGGACAAAATGGTGAGGGAATGAATTTTCCTAGGGAGAAGATGAGCCTGGGTTCAAGTCTGGTTTGTGAACCTTAACAAACTACTCCATCTTTTTAAGTCTCCATTTTTTATCCATAATGTGATGATAACCATGTATATTAGATGACTGTGAGGTTTAAGCAACTTATATACTTTTTTATGAATCTCTTACAACTCTGGGCACATGGAATATGCTCGGTAAATATTACGACTTAAGTCTCATCCAATAAAGATAAAGGAGAGGGAATGATGCATCTCATTGCCAGAATGTCTATCCAGAGAAGGAAGTGGACCAACTCTGTGCTGACCACACACTGATGGGAACTAAGGACAACTCTCAGGGTACAGCTTTACAAACATGGTTTCACAGGCCCCAGTCTCACAGACTCTGGATCAGAAGACGTGCATAAACCAAAAAAATCCTTACAAGCATTCCTAAGATCAGGTACCCAGGGAAACTTAAGTTCCCCTGTCCCTTGCTGAATCCTTTAGACATCAAAATAATCTGCTAGAGAGATGCTCTTCTGCTCCAGTAGATATCCACACATTTGACATACCACACCTGGGAAGGTGTAGTTCCTGTGCACTCAATAAATGAGTTACAGAGGTCATCAAGGGCTAGTCTTGCATTTAGCTTCCAAAGATGATGGAATTTCATTCTGTCGGAAGAATGGTTCTGAAGCAGAGATAAACAGCCACTTAGGCTGCTCTGAAGTTTCTTTTTTTTTTTTTTTCTTTTATTTATTTATTTTTGGTTTTTTTGAGACAGGGTTTCTTTTTGTAGCCTGGCTGTCCTGGAACTCACTCGTAGACTAGGCTGGCCTCGAACTCAGCAATCCACCTGCTTCTGCCTCCCAAGTGCTGAGATTAAAGGCGTGTGCCACCACTGCCCAGTTCTCCTGAAGTTTCTTATTTGCTTCTTCTACACCAGATCTGCTTCTGCCCACAAAATGAAAGATGTCACTCACAAAGATTTTAATTAGCTGTCTTTCTCCTTTTCTTTCTTTCTTTCTTTTTTTCCTTTTTGGGTTATACTCCTGAGTGTTGTATGTTGACAAGCCCTCGAGGGAATCTTTTGTTCTGAAGAGGTGAAAAATTGTCCCCACAAAAAGAGCTCCCCAACCAATCAATTCTCCTCACAACTTTATTGATTAGCTGCAGGATTTTTTTTCATTTATTAATTATGAAGATGTTTCTGTGACTTATTAATGTAACTATTGTGATTTTTCTCTTAAATACTGAGATAACACCGACTGATTTCCCCAAACTGCTTAATGGACTATGGATCCCTGATGCAAGGATGGGCATCTGGGCAAAGGAAGCCATGAAGGGCCCATAAGCACAGGCAGGGATCTGAATCTTCATTTGAGTTGGTTAATTGATAGCATAGGAAAGAAAATGAGACTTGTCCTCTTCAGTATCTGCTGGCATCAAAATATACATCCCAATGTGCTATTCGGGTGAGTGGTAATTAATTAATTGCTGCCAGTTAAAAACAATGTTGGACCCAGGCAAATGTTTCGGTTAATAAAATTGATTTTGGCAATGGCTTTGCAAAGGGATTTGGAGTATAGATAGGAATCTTGGCCAACTCTTCCTCTTAGCTCCCTGTTTCTGCTCCACCTCCCCTCCCCCTGCTGAGTCTGGCAGGAACAGGTATGTGTGGGAGCCTCACTCAGCAGAGCAAGTCAGAGTCTCTTCCCCTGAGCTGTAATTTTTTTGTTTTGCATGTTCCAAGCCATCTTCCTTTACTCCTAAGTTGCTCAGCAAAAAGCATTCTAACCGTAGCTGTTTCTGCTGGATGGATTCCCATAGCTTCCCAAGAAGGAAGGGCTAACCTATTCAGAAGGCAATCTGTGTCAAGAGACCAGATTCTTGCTCTCCAACCCCCAGCAACACCTCCAGCCCTGCCTCTCAATATATGCGTTCTAGAAAATATTTATGACTAGGACCCCAATCCTGGATGAGGGGAAAGATGGGTGCAAGTACTTCATACCTCAGTTATCCAGAGATTGCTTTGAGACAATCAACCTGTGTGAGCATTATCATGAACAAGGGCCTATTCTGACTCTTGGGGTCTTTTCTCTCTATTATTGAAACATTCCTTTTACAGATCTAGAAGAACTTGGCAGTATCCAAGAGGAAAAAAAAAACCCTGTTAGTGGAAGGGAAAGATTAAAGGAAAAAAAGGCCACCTAACTTCAAGTACTTCAGAGGAAAATGGATTTGATCCTGGACTAACACATTGTAAAGGTGAATATTTCTCATGTGGATTGGGACTAGGAGCAATGGATGGGTTGGGATGTATAAGTGACATGAGATGTCAATGAGGCCAGTTAAAAAGGAAACGAATGAGAGCCAAAATAAAATCAAAACTTCCTGACTCATCAGAGAGCTCACTGAAAATTCTGGCATCAGGGTCCTATGGCAGAATGCTGCCCAGGTAAGTTTCAAGGGGTACTGGGGAAGCAGGAGCCTGGATTCTCAAACGGTTAAATGAACTATCAAAAGCCCGACACTTGTATTTTGGTGTGGAAAGATAAACAAGTAGAAAGAAGACTAAAGATGGATTACCAGAGATAGGGTTATAGGACCAAACTGAGTTCTCCAGAAAAGAGTCAGCCTTCCCACAAACGGGAGAGGGGGAGCTCATGATATGTAACAGTGGCTAATATCTTTGAGAAAATGACACCCCTGGCTCTTAAATAGGGCTTTAGCAAGTGCTGCTTTCTGTGTTAAGGAAGAAGAGATGTAGATAAGAAAACATGTTGGCAAAAGTCACAAGTAAAGACCTATAGAGTCCCCCCTCAACTCCCAGCCAATCAATTCCTGCCACCAGCGTGCACAAGTCCATGGTAAATTTGCAGAACGGGCTGCTAAAAGGAAGATTGGAAGCCTTTGGAGATTAATCCAGTAGATAGGGCATGGTGGTGCATGCCTTTAATTCCAACACTTGGTAGCCAGAGTTGGAGGCCAGCTTGGTCTACAGAGACAATTACAGGACACCCAAGGCTACACAGAGAAACCATGTTTTGGAAACAACAAAACAAAACAGAACAAAAAAAACAAAAACAAGGAAGAAATAAATGACTCCAGTTGTTTGCAGCAGGCAACATAATATTGTTAATAATAAACCAACTAAGCATATTGTTTTCCTGAAAGGTCTGTAGATTTATGTAGCAGAGGCATGTCTTAATGACAGATTATACATATACTAGCAAAGCAGCTGAGCGAATTTATCTTGATGTTCTAATAAGTTGAATTTATGTAGTAAGTTTGGATTGATAAACATTGATGAGACTTCTTATTGCAACAATCTAGACTGCTAAGACAAGAGG
Organism: Montemys delectorum; assembly: GCA_019843815.1. Lineage (NCBI taxonomy): Eukaryota > Metazoa > Chordata > Mammalia > Rodentia > Muridae > Montemys > Montemys delectorum. Next base: position 22,243 of record JADRCD010216679.1, read on the forward strand.
AAGATGAGTTTACAACCTGCAGTTCAACATTTTTCTGAAGAAGTGACTGAAAAAAAAAAAAAACTAAACCAGAAGACATGCTTATCAGGTTTCTCAGTATGACTCACGTCTGTGAGAGACAGATAACACAGCAAAAGAACAAATCAATATTCAAAGTTATTCTGTTGGGTTGGTATATGGAAACGAGCCAAGAGTATAACAGGAATGAACATAATGTCTGAGTTTAAGTTAAATAAAATCAATCACAAAGACATAACCTTGTGGTACTATGGTTTGAGTTGTAGTTAATATTAAAGAATACTGTTAGGGGCTTTGTACATTCCTAAGACTAGGAAAAGAAAGAAACAGCAAAATGATTGCAGTATTTACTCCATCTTGCTTCACCTTTCAGAAGCAGATAAGCATTCCAACACAAGTAATTAATTTGTGCTACAATTCCAGAAAGCATCCTTCTATGTGTGAAGGAGAAGAGCAGCAAAAGCTATTGAGTTAGTAACTGTGGGTAATACAATCCTGGTGCCAGTGGGAAACTCTGCAAAGGGTGGGCAATACAAATCTCAGGATATCCCAATGGAGAGTAGGAGAATGGAAGTGTTTATCAGTTACTGGTTGAAGGCTTCCCTGTGGAGTGAAAAAACCACTGGCACCTTTGACTGTGGTCAAGATGGGCTTTGAGCAAGTCTTTAGATAACACATACAGGTACCCACAGACTGGAGCCTGGCAGACATCAGCTTGCTGAGGCTCAAAGGGATGAGTACCAGTAGCATCTGACACAATCTCCAAGAATTACAGAATAAACATCCATCCATCCTGCTACCCAGCCATTATCTGTAAGACTCTGTTTGACTGTGGGTGATATGGTGATATGGTTTTCAAAGAAGAACTTTGAAAATCTTGAGTGTTTCAAGTAGTAGGGGCACAGTTGATAAGGATGTTGATGACTATTATTTGAAAATGCAATTTAAAGACTTCTGTTTAGAAATGGAAGATGTATGAGTATTTGTCATTTTGGGTGTCTATCAGATTTTTCCAACTAAACAGGATTGAATAGGAACTCACCCCACCGTACAATCTTAAAAAATTATAGTAGAAAATAACTGAGGACAAATACACAAAATAGTATATGACCATTATGCCTATTTCCCGTCATAAGATTATTCTTCAAGAGCAGTGGTTCTCAACCTGTGGGTTGTAACCACTTTGGGGTCGTATATCAGATATCTTACATATCAGATATTTACACTACAATTTACAACAATAGAAATTTCAGTTATTAAGTAGTAACAAAATAATTTTATGGTTGGAGGATCACCACATGAGGAACTGTCTTAAAGGGCTGCAGCATTAGGAAGGTTGAGAACCACTGCTCTAGAGGGGTGGTAGGAAAGCGTAACTTTAATTTTTTTAAGCTTTATTTTTAGTGATAGGTTCTTTAACCTCCCTTTTAGCCCACCATGCACTAGAGGTAGTGAAAAAGAGAGGATATGAGGGAAGTTATTTGGAACAACTCCCATCTGTATTGTCTGGAAATTGGCAGTTCGGTTCACAGGTTAGCAGCGGTAGCTTGTTCCACTTGCAAACACTTTATGGATATATCAGTAATCTAGTTCGGTAGAGTCGGAATAGCAAACACAAATCAACAATGATGACGCTCTCTAGCAAAGACAGCCTAGCGTTGGTGTATTGAAGACTTAGAACCTGTCTTAATTCCTTTCTCGTTGCTAGTACAGTTCCAGAGAGATAATAGCTCATCCCCATCATGGTGGGGAACACATGACAGCAGATCAGTGAAGATGGGGCTAGAAGAGGAGTTGGACCTGTCATAGTATATCTGTACTCAGGAAGCAAAGAGTACAGGAAGTGAGGCTACACTGTAAATCCTCAAGGCTAGCTTCTTGGCGACCCATTTCCTACAGGTGTCACAACTTTCTCAAATAGTACCAACGGCAGGGAACCAACTGTTCACATATACTATCCTGTGAAGGACATTCCGAATTCAAACTGTAACAGTCAATGCACATTGCAATGCCTCAGAGGTAAAATCTAGGCAAGTAACAGGACTTTTATCAATAGATTTCTCCATCAATGGATCCATAATCTGACAACATTTTTGGAAAGTGGTAAAAATATCAGTATTACTGGGAGGTTGCTGGTGGCATTTCCCCCTCTCCTTCCTCTTTTCTTCTCTTCCCTTCTCCCTCCTCCTCCAAGTCTCAGTCAGCCAGTCTTTCCCCTTCTGCTTTCAACCAGCTCCCTGGCTACCATGGGGTCAGGAACCATGATGTCATGGCTCAACACTAGGCTAGGATTATGAAGCCAAGAGAAAGAAGGTGGGCTGAACTTTATGAAATCATGCTGAAATAAAGCTTTCTTTCGTTATATCATCTTTCTCGGGTATTTCATCACATTGATGAAAAGCTAAAACATAGATAGAGTACCCAGCTATTATTATTACTGTTCTATTCATGTAAATGCAGCCTCTCAGGAAAATAAAACCTTGCCAGGAGCAAAGGGATATGCTGTAGGAGGATCCAGAAACTGACTAGATGGCTCCCTAATCACTTGTTGACGTCTAGCTTCAAAGGAGCTTGATCAAAAAATAAACCTAGCCTGGAATCTGTTTCCTGCCAGGATGACAATTCTATAAATGCTCATCTCCCTCAGATATGTGTGAACATTTAGTGCCCAATCTCCCTCAAAATGTAGTATTTTAGGCTTTTAGTGGAATTGTCATAGGCCAATGCAATGAGTCAGACTAGTGGGAGAACCAGACTGGTTCTGACCTCTGAGGTAGAAGAGAGTTCGGAGCCTTTTGCCCTACCCAATGAGGCTTCTGACAAGGTTGTTTTTCAAGGGATACAGAATGGAAGCTGGAGGTGTTTATTTGATCTCTTCCCCCTCCTCATGCCTAACTCCACTAATGATTACAGAAGCACACTCCCATCACATTCAGTGGGTTTGGACTCCTGAAGAATCACTCCAATTTCTCATTATGCCTGGTAGGCTGGTAGGAGTCTCTGAAGATGGAAAACTGCATTTGAAGAAGTTCAGAAGCTCATCTTAGCTCCATCTGCCCAGGGCTGCATTTTGCTCAGAGTCCAAGCTACAAACAAGCATTTCTTCATAGCCAGAATTTCTGGGAAAGACTTTATGGAAGGTGTGGTTGTTTGCCTGTAGTGATACTTTAAACCAGTTCTTACTTCTATGGGCCTGGTGGTGAGTGCCTGTAACTTCAGTATTTGAGAGGCTGAGCTAGAGGAGTGGGAGTTTAAGACCAAGCTGAGCTATATTGTGGAGTTTGATACCAGTCTATTTCCAGGAGCACTCTGCTCCTATCCCTCCTTCCCTCTGTGTGTGTGTGTGTGTGTGTGTGTGTGTGTGTGTGTGTGTGTACTTTGAAATTCTTATCTCTGTTGTAACGTTGGCTGAAGGAGAATGACCAAGTAGCTCCTTAACCATGATACTACATGCAAATATGAATACTGAATTCTTGGTCATATTTTTCTCCATGGCTCTTCAGGTTCATTTTTTCCCTCATATAGCCTTCATTGTTATGCATATAGGTATTTTGTCTGTATATGTCTGTGTATCGCCAGGTGCATATAGTAACCTTAGAAGCTAGATGAAGTCATCAGATCACCTAGGACTAGAGTTACAACACTTAACGAGTCACAGTGCGGGGATCAAGCTCAAGCGATCTGGAAGAGCAGACAAGGATCTTAGGTGCTGAGCGATCTGTCCAGCTCTGAATGTCATATTCTTGCAGCTGGTCTCTGAAATGAGGACTAGAGAATAACAAGACTAAATGCAAGGAGACAGATGAAAGGCTCAGCCAAGAGGGATACAAGAAAGGGGTCTTTTCAAGGAGCAGGGGGATTGATGTACACACGGACTGAGCAAGTCCTTGGTGGTTTCGTTCTAACTCCTTTTCAGAAATGAATAGGAACTGAAAGCCTGGAAAGAAGGTGGGAACAGTATGTGACTAATTGATGATCAGAGCCTAGATGTTTGGATCTGACCAGTTTGGCCAACATCAGGGAGAAAGGACTTGGCTGAGGAAAGGGAAGTAGAGCCTAAGAAGTTCATGCTGATTGTTAACACATGTTAACAAGTGTGTCTCTTGGAGTTTTTAAAACATGATTTCCAAAATACCACTCTGTATGTGGATTAGTTTCTATTGCTGAATAGCAAACTAAACAAACAGGTCTCTCCTGGTTTCTGTCGACCAGGAGACATAGTTAGGCTTGAGCTAGCTCATTAGTCTGTGACCAAGAATGAAGCTGGGGCTGTGTTCTCATGTGAAGATCTGTCTAGGGAAAGCCTGAGATGCAGTTCTTTGTGGGCTATTGGACTGGACATCCCAGCTCTGTGATGGCTGCTGGCCAGATGTCCTCTATTTCCTTGCCATGGGGATTTTCAAATAGAACAAATGACAACATGGCAGCAAGCTTTCTTCAAAGCATGTGAGAAAACAAAAGATATTCATTTCACATTCCCAATTTGGAAGTGGTGTCTCATCAACTCTACTGCATTCTGTTCTCTAGAGTCAAGTCATCAAATCCCCTCCCCCAACACACACACACACACTCAAGGGACAGGGAAGGCAGCAGGACATGAATATTAAGAGATGAATAACATTGGAAACCATTCTGGAGACTGGCTATCAGCAATTCATTTTTCAGTTGAAAATATAGATAAACTCAATGCTGTGTACAATTTCACCCTGAAGGTGTTAATGACTTGTGTATCCTTTTCCCTTTATATGTATATGCATTTAAAAAGATTTTTCAAACTATATATTTTCTTGTGTTACATGTCTTAGTCTCCCAGAAGCATATCACAAATTGGTATTGATAAACATTATTCTATATTGTGGGTAGAACTGACTGGAATGTGAGAAAAATAGGTCAAATGTACAGCAGAATGTCAGCTTGATGCCAAAGAGAAAAGTGCTCACTGGAGCAAGAAAGAGCTTTACCTTGGGTACAAATACAAGACCTTGGTATGGCTGAGGAATTCCAACAAGGCAGGAACAGTTCATTACTCAATAGTATGTAGTAGTGGCAGTTTAGAGAGACACCTTATAAGTCATATGTAAATTATTGGGTGCTGGTCATTCTGAACTCATGGCCAACTCACCACCATTCAAAATAGTATTTGAATCACATCAAGTGTGTAACTCAAAAACTTAGGGATCCAAGGTGTGACTTATAACTCACTGGGGGAAAAAAAAAAAAACCTTGTCTACTATGTGGAAAGCCCCTGAGTTTAATCATAGCACTAAAGGAGAAAGAGAAAAGTGTAACACAAAGAAAGACTGTCTACCACAGAAATAAAGTATCAAAGACAATTCATGGCAGTGAAGATAAGAGAAGTCCCAGCAGGCACTGCGGCCTCACCTAAGTGGAGGTATAGAAAAGAGACGTATAAATGCAGCAGTTCTCAGCCTTGACTACAGTTTGGAGCCACTCAGGAAAGTTTTGTTGTCTGTGTGCTGCCCCAAGGGGTCTGATTTAACTGGTCTGAGGTGGAGTTTGGGGGAGCGCCCCAGGTAATTATGATATGGAGCTGAGGCTGGGCACCATTAAGCCATCAGTGAGGCATTGACTTGGTCAGGTGTTCAGGGCTTGAACGTAGAGAACTGAGCATCAACTTACTTTCCTTTGTTGGTTACTATGTCTGAAGAGTCAATTGAAAATGCTGGAGCCTGGAAGAAGAAATTTCCTCACATGGGTGTCTGATGGAAGGTTTTTTTTGCTTTTCAGGCTCATTCCCACAATAATTTGAAACTAAAGTTAGAGCTGTTCTAGGAAGATGTATACTTGTACTGGCTGGTTTTGTGTGTCCACTTGACACAAGCTGGAGTTATCACTGAGAAAGGAGCCTCCATTGAGGAAATGCCTCCATGAGATCCAGCTGTAAGGCATTTTCTTAATTGGTGATCAAAGAGGGAGGGCCCATTGTGGGTGGTGCCATCTTTGTGCTGGTAGTCCTGGGTTCTATAAGAAACCAAGCTGAGCAAGCCAGGGGAAGCAATCCAGTAAGCAGCACCCTCCATGGCTTCTGCATCAGCTCCTGCCTCCAGGTTCCTGACCTGCTTGAGTTCCAGTCCTGACTTCCTTTGGTGATGAACAGCAATGTAGAAGTGTAGCTGATAAACCCTTTCCTCCCCAACTTGCTTCTTGGTTGTGGTGTATGGTGCAGGAATACAAAACCCTGGTTAAAACAAACTGGTACCAGGAATGGGGTATTCCTGTAATAGCCTGACCATATTTTGGGGAGGACTGTGGAAGGACTTTGAAACTTTGAGTTAGAAGAGTCATTGGGTTGCTAAGAGCTCTGTGGGATGTTCTGTAGGAGCTTGGAAGATAATGTTGAGAACAGTACAGAAAATGGAGGCCTGGCTTGTGAAATTTAAAGGGAAGATTAATGACTAATCAGGGCTGTTGCTGTTTTGATTGTGAAGATTCTGTGATTTTGATTAGCTGGAGCTAAAGAATCAGCTGTGATTAACAAGATACCAGAACTACTAAAGTGAAACCTTTGCATTACTGGGACAATTGGTGCTGGTTAGCTGGAGGTAAGAAATTAGCAGTGATTAAGAAGAAACCAGTATTACTAAGATGAAATCTTATGGGAAGAATTTCCAGAGAGCACAGAGAAGACGCAGCCATGTTTGTACCACCTGTTGGCAGCCAGACCCAGGTGGTACTGGTTTTGAAACATGAAGGGGTATCAGATGATGCTTGGCACCCTGAGGATTCAGGAGAGGCCATTGGTGAAGGTGCAGCTTCAGTGGCAGTTGAAGGCCCAGGACTGAAGGGATCATACAGAGAAGTTGAGGTTTAATACAATGAAAAGAGCCTGTAAGAGGCTATTTATGAAAGTGCAGCTGAGTTGCAATAGAAGACAGCAGTGTTTTGGAGATGACCATCAAGAACAGCAGCAGCAGTGGAGTACAGGCAGCTGGATCCTAGAAGACAAGGTGTGTGCTACAAAGGGCAGAACTGGAGAAGTGACCCAAGCCCTTGGAGAAGCCAAGAAGGTTGTGAGTAGATCCCAGACATTGATTGGTTAGAGTTTGATTTTGCTTTTGACTGTGACTATGCCCTGATATTTTTCCCTCTTGAAGTAAGAAAGTATTTTAGTGGATCCCATATTTAAGAAACTTTGAATTGTAAAAAGACTTTGAATTTCAAAAGAGAATGGTTTAAAGGGATTGAAATTTTAATATGTAAGAATTTGTAAAGACTGTGGGACATTTAAAGTTATTTAGATCTTGGGGATAAGAAAATAAAGGTTGAGGCTTAATAGTGATGTGTGTCAAGTTGACAAGGGGTCAGTTGTATTGGCTGTTTTTTTTGTGTCCACTTGACACAAGTTGGAGTTATCACTGAGAAAGGAGCCTCCCTTGAGGAAATGCCTCCCTGAGATCCAGCTGTAAGGCATTTTCTCAATTAGTGATGAGGGACAGGGGCTGAGGGTCCATTGTGGGTGGTGCCATCTCTGGGCTGATAGTCATGGGTTATGTAAAGGTTTATTTATTTATTACATGTAAGTACACTGTAGCTGTCTTCAGACACACCAGAAGAGGGCGTCAGATCTCATTTCGGATGGTTGTAAGCCACCCTGTGGTTGCTGGGATTTGAACTCAGGACCTTTGGAAGAGCAGTCAGTGCTCTTAACCGCTGAGCCATCTCTCCAGCCCCAGTCATGGGTTATGTAAGAAAGCAAGCTAAGCAAGCCAGTTTAAGCTGAATAAACCTTTTCCTCCCCCAACTTGCTTCTTGGCTATGATGTTTTGTGCAGGAATACAAACCCTGCATAAGACAATGTTATACCTTGTGCTTGCATGTAAGTTAGTATGATTGTACTGCCATAACAGGAGTGTCATGTACTGGGTAACTTCTAAGAACAAAAATGTATTTTTAATAATTTTGAAATCTGTGACATCGAAGACCACAACTCTAGTGGGAGGGTTTGTCCTGTGAGAGCTGCTATCTACCTCCAAGATGGCTCCTCAGTGCTCTAGAGGAGAGAAGCATTATTTCTTCACATGATAGAAAGTAGAAGAGCAAGCTAGCCAAGCATTGTATAGGCTTCTATTTTTATTATGTATCAATTATATGAACTTATGGCATTTCCCTACATGGATAGATGATGCTTTGATTATACCCACTTGCTTACTCCCTTACCCCATGCCTTCCTCTTTCCTCGTAGTTCTTCTAGTTTCAGATCATCATCATCATCATCATTATTATTACTACTGCTATTACTACTGTTGCTACTATTGCATGTTTGTGTGTATGGTGTATGTATATAAGTATAGGCATCCATATGCATCCGCAATGCCATAGCAAACCTATGGAGGTTAGAGGACAACTTTCAGGAGTTGGTCTTCTCTTTCTGTGGCAGGATCCAGGAAACAAACTCAAGTCACTAGGTTTCCATAGCAAGTACCTTTAGCTCCTGAGTCATCTTCCCTGCCCCTAGCTTCCACATATGAGAGAAAACAGGTACTATTTGGTTTTGTGTACCTGGTTTATTTTCTTTAGCACGATGTCCTCTGGTTTTATTCATTTTCTTACAGATGAAATGGTTCATTCTTGGTATGACAAAAACAAAACAAAACAAAAAAAAAACCCCCTTTCTGTGTGTATACCACATTTAGAAAAAAATGATTTCATTAGTTGGTGGACACATAGACTGATTCTGTATGCTGGCTGCTGTGATAAATATGGTTTCACTGTTGGTTTTACTTCCTTTGCTTCCGGAAAATGTGCAGAAGCAGTATAACTGGATCATATGAAAGTTCTATTTTTATCTTTTCAAGAAACCTCTACATTGTTTTTCACACTGACTAAATGTGGTGGTTTGAATAAGAATGGCCCTCATAGGCTCATCTATTTGAATACTTGGTTACCAGTTGATGGAACTGTTTGGGAAGGATTAGGAGATGTGGTCTTTTGAAGGAGATGTGTCACTGGGCTTTGAGGTTTCAAAAGACACTAGTGATTTCTCTCTGCCTAGTGGTTGTGGACCACGATGTGAATTCTCAGCTGTACCTTTCCTCTATAATCACAGACTCTAGCCCTAACTCCAATCATGAGCCTAAATAAATGCTTTCTTTTAAGCATCCTTGGTCACCATGTTTTGTCACAGCAATTGAAAAGAAACTTACGTGCTAAACTAAGGTGCAGTCTCACCAAGATTGATTAAAGAGTCCTTTCCCCTCCTCCTTCCTAGTTTTTTATCATTTATTTATGTATTTATGAATTTACTTATGTATAAATGTATGCATATATATATTGCTGTTCTGACGGGGGTAAGGTGAAATCTCAAAGTAGTTGTATTTTGATTGCATTTCCCTGATAAAGATAGTGCTTGATTTGTTGTTGTTGTTATTAATCATATATTTTTGAGCCATTTGTAAAAAGCATCTTTTATAAATCCCTTAACCCCAATGACAAAGGGTGAGCCCTTGCTGGCCTAATCATCCTATAAAGACCCAGAATTTCAGAACAAAAATATTCATACCTGCAGGGCTTGGCTCATATTGCCAGCTGGCCCTTCCTCATTGTTACAGCATCTGTTCACAGAGAAACTCTGGAAACATGGTAGACCAATGCCACTTAAGGAACTTGGCTACACCCCTACCCTTATGGCTTCCCTGCTTCTCAGAAGCTCAAGGACCATTGCCTAGACCCCTGATGCCTGTCACACTTGACATCTCTGGAAGACAGAGATGATAATTTTCCTTTTGGGTCATCAAAATTTATTCAACCCACGGTTTCAAGTTTATGGTCTGGGGCATGATATGAGTTTACTATGAATTAATTTTAGCCCACTATCTTCAGGGATGAGAAATTTCACCAGAGGACGTCACTAGCAGAAAGTCCAGGCAGTGGGTCAGGAGAGGGCAATGAGAGAGGTAGGCAGCTTTTAATATGCTTCAGTTCTCATGGATGGTTTCATGTGCCCAGGACTAGTAAGAAGAAAGAGAAATGGGTTTGGGAATGATGTGTATGGGAGGTTGGAGTGGAGAGATGGGGAGATTATTAGAAAGAAAGAAAATTTTAATGGGATTTGAATTTTTGTTGGAAAGAGTTGAATGATTTCTTCACATGTGTGCAAAATATACAGGCTGGTTTGGGAAAGGAGATCTTCAAAGAAAATGCGATTTGGAAGTCTCTCTCTCTCTCTCTCTCTCTCTCTCTCTCTCTCTCTCTCTCTCTGTGTGTGTGTGTGTGTGTGTGTGTGTGTGTGTGTGTGTGTATGTGTTCGTATGTCTGTGTGTTAGAGTAGAACATATATTCCTTACTAAATACATTAGCAGAACAAATTATAAGAATTGATGAATTCTAATATTACATTAGAATCATTTTATGTAATATTAATTTTCCGTGACTCCTGATTTGCAATGAAGTAGAGATTTAAAGGTCAACACAAAACTGTTTCTGATGTAGAAGTTGGAGGAGGAAGAAAAGAGACCCAGAGAGCACTCTGATCACCAAGATGTCCCTGAGAAGTTTCTTACTTCCCAGCAGAGTGTAAAAATCAAATCTGTAAAGAAACCTGAGGCCAAAGCAGGTGTCCTTCAAACAAGCAGCTTGGGCGACTCAGGAAAACCCTGGAAGGTAGAAAAGATGGGAAGAGCAGCAAGCTGTATTTAGGGAGCTGCACAAAAGCGACTGGAAGCTGGTAGAAGAGCGAGAACAAGATGGAGGGGGCAGAGAAAAAAATCCCAGAGCAACAAAAAGTGGTTTAACTGGGCAGGCTCGGGACAGAGTGCCCAAACAGTCTTTGGTGAGATGTTGCCAGAAGAATTTTTTATTTACATTACACAAAAGAAGAGTGAGGAAAACACCATTCCTGATGGACAAAGAAGGCAAACAGATAACAAAGGGATTCAGAATAGCGGAGGTTTTAATGTGTCCTTTCACTTCTGTCTTTACCAAAAGATATTATATTTTGACGTAAGGTCTGTGGGCTGCACTTTGAATGGAACCACAGGCAGACATATTGTCTCCCAGGGAACCAGTTCTCAGTAACTCTCGTGATTCCTGATCCCCTTCCAGCCCCACCCAAGGCTGCTGTTGAGTACTGTAGGATATCTCTTTGTCTTCTGTTGTGTTTAACTCTTAGGCTTGCTCTCCAACCATAGCGTCCCTGTTCTATACTACACGATGAGGCTGGGGCCAGTATGCCTAAAATAGACTGGAACATCCTTTGCAAACAGCTGCCTGAAATTAAACCCACAGGGACTCGTGACGCTCAGTTGAGTGGACACGGGGAATTGCCAGCAGCCACTGGGGAGGAAGCAGCAATTATTGTGAGCATTTGCAGGGAGTGGGTGTTACCGTTGACGCTTCCCAGATTGCAGTCACGGTGCTGCCCATCTCTTAGGAGGCAGAGAAGAAGACCACATGCCTTATAGCCCCAGCTTCTGGAGAAGCTGTTAGAGCAGATCATCAAGCAATCAATGTGTAGTCAGCCAGAGTGGGCAAGGCCTGTGTAGCTGCAAGGAGTAAATCAAGTTGGGCCAATTTAATTTCCTTCTATGATAGAGTGACAGGCTATGTAGATAACATACAAGCAATAGATGTAATCGACCCGAGACCCCGGCAAGGCATTTGCTCCCGCCCCACGTGACAGCTCAATGAGTGACAAGCCAGCTTGCTATAGTTCAGGACAGGGGTCATCAACCCAGAAGTTCTTACACAAGATGGTGGGGGAATCTGGTTCCTGTCACACACTTCTCCTCTCTGCTCCTTATTGCAATAAGATGATGTTCATAGTCACACAGCTCTATTTGGCAAACATTTATTTTGTGCCTCTTCGTTTTATGCACCACTGGTCCTTAGTACATGCTTATTGAACAAACGCTTATGTTATAGTCAGTGGTATTAAGGGACAGACACAGGGAGGCTAACATCAGTCTAGCCAAGTCTCAACATGCCATAACCCTCTGTGCGTGCATATGTGTGTGTCTGTATGCATGTGTGTGCGTGTTGTGCGTGTGCATGTGCAGTGTGCTTGTGTGTGTGTGTGTTCAAACTTGAGTGACTCATTAGGTTCTTACCCACCTTGTTTTTAGAGACAGGATTTTTTCATTGTCCTAAACTTAACAATGCTGCGAGGATGGTTGGCCCATGATCTCTAAAGTCCCACCTTCCTCTGCTTCCTCAGTGCTAGAATTACAAGCTCACACTACCAGACTAGTATTTTTAGATCTGTCCTGGGAACGGAACTCAGGTCTTCATGCTTGTGAGGCAAGCTCTTTACCAACTGAGCTATCTCTCCAGCCCCCAAAACCTACTTTTGTCTCTTTAGCAAACTGAAAAAAAAAAAGTACATGTAACATAAAAAGCAGGATTTGCCTCCCAAAATTATGAGCCATGTAGACTAGTAGCTTAGATATTAGGGTTTAATAATACAAACTTGAACAAGACACAGGAAACTGACCAGAGGCATAGGGACATAAAACAAAGTCCAAGATCCACACTGGGTGCTTCCAGGGTAGTTGGTCTATGTTAAATGTAGACGAAACTAGACCCCCAGGTAGCAGAAGACACCAAGAATCAGCAAGGGCATAAAGTAAGAGTCATCCGGCCCTGAGAGGAGATCCTGTGCTCTCCCCAGTCCTACTGAGGAGAGGATGCGGAGAAGCTGACGTGAGTGCACATGAAGATGCCGGGGTGATTCAGTGGGTGGGGAAATATCAGAGGCTTGAGTTTAAGAGAAAGAGAAGAAATGGCTCCTCTGAAGAGAAGGTGTCAGGTGTAACAACTGTCATTGAGTGCATAGGAGAAATAACTAGGGCACAGGTCACTGCCTTCCATTGTTCCTCTAAGGAAGAAAAAAAATCAATTGCAAGGTCTTATTATTAAAGTTTTCCTTTTCCTACCAAATAGCACAGACATACATTTTAACACTGAAAATGCTTAAAGACAGAAATCAAGACAGCATAAACGTGTCTGGAGAGATGCATGGGTGAATACAGTACTTGCTGCACAAGCACGAGGACCTAGATTTGATCGCCAGCACTGGCCATGCAGGACTTGGCGACAGACATGTGGCCATCTACAATCCCAGAACTAAGGGAGGCAGAGACACAAGGGTCTCTGGGGCTTGCTGGACAGCTTAGCTGAATCACTGAGCGACAAAGGAGACACAGAGAGCAATCAATGAAGACTCTCATCAACTTCTGGCTTCTGCGGGTCTATATGTGTACACACGTGTGTGTGTGTGTGTGTGTGTGTGTGTGTGTATGTGTGTGTTATATATACATATGGGTATGGGGGAGGGGAGAAAGCCACCAAAAAAAAAGAAGAGCAGGCCTTTGAGTTCATGAACAACAGACAGCATAGTATGGACCAAGCCTTCGTCTCCCATGACAGGGCAACTTCTGAAATAGTTATGTGAATGGGTGCTGTGTAAGCACTGAGTCTTGGATCTACATCCTCTGATGCTTGAATGAGGAACTGCTGTCTGAAGATGCTGGGCCTGCTTTGTGAAGGAAATTCGGATAGTCACGGAACAGAACCCACACAGTCCTTTTTCTCTTCCTACTTACATTTTGTTTTTCCTAAATTGCAATAACTATGTTCCCCATTTCTGTAACAGAATATGTGACAGAAGCCACTAAAGGAAGAGTTTATTTGGCTCATAGCTTGAGGGGACAGTTCTTCATGGTGGAGAATTCAGAGAAGCAAAGTCTTGAGAAAAATGGTCACGTTGCATCTGCTGTCAGGGACAGACCAATGCTGGCTCTTCTTTCCCTCTCTCCTCTATTCAGTACTGGATCCTATCTCATGGAACAGTGCCAACTACAGTTAAGGGGGGGGGGCAGGAGGGTCATCCTCTCACCTCAGTTAATCTAGTCTAAAACTCCCTCCACAGACATGCTCTTAGGCAATTCTTGAGGACAATCAATGTGAACCATCACAGATATTTATCAAGTCTCTACCTCACTGTACAGTGGTTTAGATTTCTTCTTCTGTTCTCTGAGGCAAATGTGATGCAGGGAGATCTCTCTTCGTTCTCTTCATTCCCAGTGCATCGTACAGGGTCTGTCTGAGAGTAAACACTCTGAACTCTAATACCCGATAAACTCTGATAGAGAGATCTATCAGTGCTGTTCTAAGCCAGAAAATTCAGAGTGTACAGAGTACACATGGAAAAGGAAGAGAATCGCTTTTGTTGCAAGGAGTTCACAAGTCAGAAACAGAGAGACATGGAGCCCTAAGGAGCACATGTGGCCTTCTCTGCCATCCTCGTAGCCACACCAATGACACTCCTCTCCTTCCTCATGGGATAAGTAGCTTTGCCAGGCTTTGCCAAGATAGCAAATAATGTCGCTCCCTCCCTCCCCCGACTTGGAATGATGTAGATCTGTTCTTTTTTTTCCCCGCCATATCACAAGAATGGTAAGTTCCCTAGAGTTGGTAAGTAGCAGAAGTAGAGGGAACTACAAGCCCCAAGGAAGGCTTTCCAGTTCTTACCCCCAAATTTCTAGTGAGATCTGGTTTGAAATCTGTGACATGTGTAGCCTACAAAGAATAAAAGCTATAGTGATGATTCTTATTGGGTTTGGGGCCCTCTGAGGCTTCTCCCCACCATAAGAGCGAGGCAGAGCTATCTTTTCCCCCTAGAACTATCAGGCCTCTGGCCTTCCAGGATGAGCCAATGATCTGTGACTCCAGTCAGAGTCACAAACCCCAAACAACAAGCTTTCATTGAATTGTTCTCCCTACCCAAGGTATAGGTCAAGTCCCACGTCTCTGTACTCTAGCCTTTGTAAACAGACTCTATCTCTGATAGGGCCAAGGCATTATCACCAGGACTTTGTTTCCCTTTGTGTTTCTATCTCCATTTAAGTCTTAAAGTGACTTTACATTGTCTTCATATCTTCTCATCTATCACACTCCTGTGGGGACCCCTGGGGATCTAGCGCACAGGGGAAAGCCCTTTCCTTCCAAATCCTTGATAGGAAGGAATAAAGATAGCAATAAAGGAAGATAAGCAATAAAGGCTCAGTGAACTCACCATTTATTCAAGGCTGACAGATGTCTATACTATCTTTCCTCATCACAAAAGTAATAAATGTTTGTTTCAGACGTTTTGGAACACAAAGCAAATAATGTTTGAAAGTCATGGGCATTCTAGTGTATTTCTGCCAGGACAAATAGGCACACATTTTCAAGGAAACTCGAACCATATCATGTAGTTTTCTGTGCTTCTTTCCCTTTTGGTATTTTATGGGGACATATTGTGTTGTTAAACATCTTTCTGAAGTATAATTTTTCATGGCTGCCAAACATGGCACCATATGGATCCACTTTGCTTTGTGTTGTGCATTCTAGATATGCCCGATCTCCATTTTAACAGTTATTCATTTGTTATAATTACATGGCATTCATTCACGTGGAGGTCAGGGGACAATTCTATGGAGCTGGTTCCCTTTTCCACTTCTCCATGGGCCTCAGGCTCCTATGGCCAACACCTTTATCCTCTGAGCCAGCTCACTAGCCCCAGGGATTCTTGAAGTCTCTTCTGACTTTCTTGGCCTTACCTCTGCAGTCACCTTCAGGCCTGTGCTCCACTATTTAGTACTATGCTATATTTAATGAGAAGCTTTCAAACCCTGCTCTGTCTTGACCCGCCCTTCCACTAAGCATCTCTCTCCGCCCTAAGTAAATATGCTAATGCTTAGGCCTCTCATAAAACTCTTTGGTCTTAGACCCTTGTCTTAGTTAGGGTTTCCATTGCTGTGAAGAGACACCATGACCAAGGCAACTCTTATAAAGGACACCATTTAATTGGGGCTGGCTTACAGGTTCAGAAGTTCAGTCCATTGTCATCAAGGCAGGAAGCATGGCAGCATGCAGGTAGATGTGGTGCTGAACAAGGAGCTGAGAGCTCTACATCTTGGTCCAAAAGGAACCAAGAGAAGACTGATATCTTCAGGCAGCTAAGAGGAGGATCTCATTGCCCACTCCCACAGTTACACACTTCCTCCTGCAAGACCACACCTACTCCAACAAGGACACACCTCCTAATAGTGCCACTCCTTGGCCAACCATATTCTAACCACTACAACCCTTTAGTTTTCCTCTGCTGTACCCAGTGCAGTGTCTCAAGGACCAACTCTCCAGGGCTGATCGAATGCTTGGTTTTCCTGTTCTTTCCCTCTTTCCAGTGTTAGGCCTTTGACCAGTCTCTTCCTTC